>VZQC01015089.1:2409700-2426078 GCA_009823505.1 Rhizomys pruinosus
AGGGGATCTGATACCATCTTCTGAACTACATGGGCATTATGTGACACATGACACTTACAGACATGCAGCCAACACACTCATACATATAAAATAAATTAAAATAAAATAACACATAACATTTTTAGTATTTATTTATTTATTTATATGAATGTACTGTCTGCGTGTAGGTCTGTGCACCCGTGTTCCACAATGCTGCAGAGGTCAGAAGAAGGTGTCAGATTCCCCTGGAACTGGAGTTCCCCTGGAACTGGAGCATGTGGATGCTGGGGATCGAACCCGGGACCTCTGCAAGACCAGTCGATGCTCTTAACTGCTAGGCCATCTCTCCAGCCCACACATAACATTTTTTAAAAAAGATAATACTTAGTGTTCATTCTGACCTTGCTCAAGAGCAGTCGATGCTCTTAACTGCTAGGCCATCTCTCCAGCCCACACATAACATTTTTTAAAAAAGATAATACTTAGTGTTCATTCTGACCTTGCTGTAAACCAGTAGTCACATTACCTTTTCCTCTATTGTATCACTCATTATTTACAACAACCTTAGAACTTGTTCCACAAGTGGTTTTCTAAAAGATTTATGTTAATTTTAACTATGTGTATGTGTGTTCATGTGCAAGTATATGCAGATATCCATGGAGGCCAGAAGATGACAGTGACTTGGAAATGTTACAGGCCCTTGTGAGCCACCCTACATGGGTGCTGGGAATAGAACTCAGTTCCTCTGCAAGAGCTGTATGACTCTTAACTCCTGAGACATCTCTCTAGCCCCATACAAGTTCTTATCAATGAATTAAAGTCCAGAGATGGCATGCTACCCTTAAATGCCCACACAAGATGAGAAACTTCTCAGAGGGAATTTGTGTTCCATACTGAGACACTAGAAAAACTAAGCAAAATATTTATTTTTTTTTCCTTTTTTTTGTTATTTTTGAGGCAGGTTCTCCCTTTTAGTACCAGCTGGCCTGGAGCTCACTATGTAGACCAGGCTGGCCTTGAACTCATAGAGATCCACCCACCTCTACCTTTACCTTCTGAGTGCTGGGATTAAAGGAGTGCACCACCATGCCCGGCTGATGGTGAACTCTTTTTAAGATGTTTCTCAGCCATCTTTACTTCTTTTGTGAAGTGTCTGTTCACCTCTTTACTCTATCTTTTGAGTGGGTCATTTGTTTTCTTCTTCCTTTGTTTTTTGAGTACCTTATATACTCTGGATGTTAATGCTGTATCAGATGTATCACTGGTGAAGGTTTCCTCCCACTCTGTGGGTTTTCTCTTCAGTTCTTTGTTTCTTTCACTGTCCAGAAGCTCCTGAGTTTAATAAGGTCCCATTTGTCAATTGATGACCTTATTTTTTTGTACAGGTGCAAAAAGTCTTTTCCTACACCTATGTCTTGTAGGTTACTACCAACATTTTCTATCATTTTTAGAGTTTCAGGTTTCACATTGAGGTCTTTGATTCATTTGGAGTTGATTTTTGTACATGGTGCGAGGTAGGGGTTTAGTTTCTTTTCTTCTACAATAGTGATCCAGTTATGCTAACACCATTTGCTGAAGATGCTTTCCCTAGTTGATACCAACAATGAGCACTACCAACACACATCTAGCTCAGCAAACCTGAAATTTTGAGGGCTCTTTTCTGGTTGACTGAAGCACTATTGCACAAAAGCATACAAGTATGAATCACTGCTCCACCTACAAATATTCAAAGTTGTATTGATAAGGAACCTTCAAGGTTGGGGACATGCCTTGGAGGGCAAAGTGCTTACCCTCCAAACATGAGCATCAAATTGGGTTCCCCAGCACACACATTAAAAGTCATGTCATAGCAGTATATACCTGTAACTCTGCTACTGGGTATCAGAGATGGGGAAATCATGGAGATTCACTGGTCAGCCAGGGTAGGTGAAATGTGAGCTTTAGATTCAGTCAATGACCCTATCCCAAAAAATATGGCAGAGAGAAATATAGGGAGAGAAAATTCAATTGCTAGCCTCTACTTGCCCACACATGGTAAAGCATACGTACTACACATGTACACACAAATGAAAATAACAATGATAATAAAATTAAAAAAATTTTTTTCAGAGAAAAATAATAGGATATGGCTACCCAGGTATCATTTATCCATGTAATAAAATATACGCAGTAAACGAATGTAAATATACATCCTGTGCTAAATATATTTTATTTGTACATGCAAACAAGAAATTTTATTTGAGAACTTGGGTCATGGAATTGCTTACAAAATTGGCACATCCCATACCTGCACTGGGGCCTAGAGACACTGCTAAGAGTGCATTCTAATATTTTTGATATCACTATTTTCTTGCTTAGAAGAGGTGGTGTTTCTGTTCTTGCCAAGCCTTAAACCCAATGTATGAAACCTACTGACATTATGGAATACATTTTGTTTTCCCACCAATTTTTATAGTTAACAACTAAAATATTCTCACAGGCATATCAAGTAATGTATGACTGAATAGTTCAGACCTGTCTCACAGGCAGACAACACTTTATGGAGCAAATATAGATTTCCTCATCCTCTACTGAATGAAACTCTTTTTTTAATTAATTTTTTTTTTGAGACAGGGTCTCCCTATAGCCTCAGCTGGCCTGGAACTCACTCTGTAGACCAGGCTGGCCTTTAATTCACAGAGATCTTCCTGCCTCTGCCTCCCGAGTGCTAGGATTAAAGGTGTGCAATACCATGCAGCATAAAGATGGTTCATATAGCACAAACAGCTTATAATAATGTCATCTCATTACTCATTCACTCCTTTAAATGCACGTATGGTCAGTGCTTGCTCAGTTGTCAGATTTGTCTTCACAACAGTCTTATCTGTCAAAAAGCAGGAAGAGCACAGGGCAGTCCCTCTGAAATCACTTTGCTTTCATTCTGGATGTTTAAATGTTCAACAAATGTTCCGAAATAATAAATTTGCTTATAAAAATTTGTTTTTAAAAATAAAGATGGTTCTTAGCTACCATGTGAGTGCTGGGAATCAAACCCAGGTCTTCTGCAAGAGCAATTGGCTCTTTCAACTGCTGAGCCATCTCTCCAGCCCCTGAATGGAACCCTTAATGGCCTGGTAGCTGCTTATATTTCCAGCACCATCTAATCACACTTCTCCTTTTTAACATCATCTCGGTAGAGCATTATTGGTTCTGCCTGTATAGAGCAAATCTTTATATCAATATATTTTATTAGAAATAATGACTGATATTTTAAAATTCTATTTACTTTGACACTGCTATTTTATACTCAAAATTTAATGAAAGCAATAACTCATTATGCTAGATAGCTTTACTGACAACTTGACACACCTAGGTCCAGAGAGCCTCAATTGGGGAATTGCCTCCATTGGACTGGCCTATGGCCAAGTCTGCGGAGTATTATCTTGATTGTTGAGTTATGTGGGAGGGCCCAGCCCACTATGGGTGGTGCTCCCCCAGCCTCGGGAAGGTTGTTATGTACAGTATAAGAAAGCAGGCTGGGCCTGTGCCAGGGGAGCAAGCCAGTAATAATGCATTTGCCCATGGTCTGTGCTTCGGCTCCTGCCTCCAGGTTCCTGATCTCAGCTCCTACCTTGGGCTCCCTGAGTGACAAACTGAGACCCAGGAGATGTAAGCCGAATAAAACCTTTCCTTCCCAAGCTGGTATTGGTCAAAGTGTTTTGTCACAGCAATTGAAGAGAAACTAGAACAGAAATTCTTACCAGAGAGTGGGCTATTGCTGTGATGGACATGATCTTGGTGTTTGGGTGAGGGTTGTAGAATCATTTGGAAATTTGTGCTGGAAAATCCATTGAAGGCTCAGAGTTTGTTGCTGTGGAACTTGGAACAGTTATGCTGAAAGAGCTGTAGATGATGGAGTTCTGGCTTGTGAAGCTTCAAAGGTGAGCAGAGACCATCAGGGCTGTTGGTATGATATTTTTGAATCGAGAATCTGTGGGTTCTGGTCATCTGGGGCTGAAGAATCAGCTGTAACAAGAGTAACAAGAGACCAGACCTTGAAGTGAAACCTTTGTTTTATTGGGACAATTAAATGCTGGTTAGCTGGGGCTGAAAAAAATCAGTTATAAGTAGTAAGAGATTGGCATCACTGTGGTGAAGTCTTCTGGGAAGAATTTTCTCAGGGTCAGAACACAGAAACTGTATTCCAGAGGAGGCCTAAGTCTCCATCTCAAACTGGAAGCAGGACTTGTTCATGTATAAGAGTCTTCTACATGGTTCTGGTGTTGAAATGTCAAGGGGTCACTGAGAGCAACTGATGGTTGGCACTGTGAGAGTCCAGGAAAGGCCACTGGTGAAAGACCACCTCGGTTGCTGTGAAGACCCCACTATTTCAGGGGTCATCAAGAGAAGCTGAGGCTTTGCACCAGGAGAGGTCAGAAGAGATCATTGGTGAAGTTGCATACTCAGTTTCAGTGGAGACCCCAGCTTTTTGGAGATGCCAGCAACATTGGGTGACCAGCAAAAGCAGCAACAAGTTGTGCTTGTTGAGCTGCCCCAGGTCTGCAAGGACAGCTGTGTGCTGTGAATGGCAGATTCAGAGAAGTGGAGCTGCCAAAACCCTTTGGAGCCCAGAAGATCAAGATCATGAGTGAATCCCAGATATCCAGTCTTGACATAAAAGTATGTCAAGACTTAGTATGCCTTGCTTAGGTGGACCCTGGTCTTCTCTTTGAAATAAGACAGTACTCATTTTGAATTTCATAGGAGCCTACAGTTAAGAGACTTTTTTGGGGGGGGTTGGGGTTTATTTATTTATTATTATTTTTTTAATAATAGGTAATAAGTAATGAATACAAGCATCCTTCATGTAAAACCAATTTGCAAGTAGCTATGCCCAAACTTATACAGCCTGAGGCCCCCATTGTCCAGCTGGAGGAGCTTGTATGAACTATCATGTTGATCAAATAAGAGTCCAGTCTATATTTCTGTAGTTTTGTAGTTCACCCCAATTTCAGCTCTTACATTCTACCATGCCCCCTTTTCCGCAAAGTGTTCCCTAGGCTTTAGACAAGGGACACAAGTGGGCAAGAAACAAAGCAGTCTACTTTCTCTGGAGATGTCGTTTTGAACTCTGATCAGTTCAGGCTGTTTCCTTTCATTGGTTGGCAGTTTATCCAGGAATAACCTTTTACTCCTACTGATGAAGCACAAGCAATTAGATATACAGGCACAGGTAAGAGACTTTTAAAAGAGATTATGAACTTTTAAGTGTTTGGACTTTTTAAGGACTATGGGACTTTTAAGCTTGTACTGTCTTATGTTGTGACTAATGTTAACATCATATCTTGGGGATAAGAAATGGAAAGGTGGTGGTTTAATAGTGATGTGTTTTGCATGTCAAGTTGACAAGGGGTCAATTTTGTTGGCTAGCTTTAGTGTCAACTTGACACATCTGGGTTGAGGGAGCCTCAATTGGGGAATTTCCTCCATTGCACTGGCCTGTGGCCAAGTCCATGGAGTATTGTCTCAATTTTTGAGTTATTTGGGAGGGTCTGGCCCACTATGGGTGGTGCCACCCCTGGGTAGGTTGTAATGCACAGTGTAAGAAAGCAGGCTGGACATGGGCCAGGGGAGCAAGCCAGTAAGACACATTTGTCCATGGTCTGTGCTTCAGCTCCTGCCTCCAGGTTCCTGTCCTGAGTTCCTACCTTGGGCTCCCTGAGTGACAAACTGTGACCCAGGAGATGTAAGCTGGATAAACCCTTTCTTTCCCAAGTTGGTATTGGTCAGAGAGTTTTGTCACAGCAATTGAAGAGAAACTAGAACACTCATATTTTTGTTTTCCTTTATTTTTAGCTCATTGTAATGCTGCAAGCACAACTTAACACAGGGGAAATAAAGTTGCATTTGAGGGTTCTTAGTCTCATTCAAAAAAGAACTTAAGAATGGACTCAAATGGAAGGTTTAAGACAATCTTATTAGAATTTAAGCAAAAATCTTCAGGGCAGGCAAGCTGTAAATTTCAGCAGCTTCCCTTAGGAAGAGAATGGAGGAAAGAAGGGAAAAAGAAAAAAGGTCATCAGCCAAGCAAGTTTAAAGCAGGAGTGGAGGTCAGACAGGTGGCAGACTAGCAGTGACCTGGTGGGAGGGGAAGAGAGGGTTAGCGAAAAAGTAAAGAAATAAAAGATGTTGGGGCAGCCCAGAGCTTTAGGGAAAGGATGGCTAGAAAAGAGATATAAAGAAGAAAAGAAGGGATCACTCTTTCCTGAAGATTTCAGAAAAGCAGACACTAATGGAAAGCTAGCTCCCTGTCCGAGGCCTGGCCCTTATACACTGCACTAGGGGAAGGGATTCTGGGTGGGAAAAGCTCATGATTTCATGAACACATGAGGTATATTTCGCCCATCTCTTTGCATTCCTTAAGGTGAGCCTGCTTTCATAGAAGTGGGTGTATGAACAGATAACTGATTCAGTAGAATTGGAAACTTAAGGCTCCATTCTAGCCAGAGAATCTTATTCTCTTGACCAGTATTCCCCAAAATGGCATTTTTACTAAACAACAGCTGAAGAAAATGGACAAGGAGCTGAAGAATCAACCAAGAATATTTCTGTGTTATCTTTAGCATGTCAGCCACAAGAAAGAAGAAATTTACAAAATATCACATGATTTCCCATTGATATTCATTATTATTGCCTTTATTAAATTTATTTGATTAAGAATAAGAAATAGTGTTCATTCTTTCTGGTTTTCGTAGAAGGGGAAGAAACTAACTGGGATAAAGGACAAATTATAATTAAATAGGTAATATAAATATATAATAATCAATAATAATTAAATGTTCAATTATAATAATAATTATCAATAAACAAGTGGTGAGCTCAAGTTTCAACAAGAGTTCTTGTCTGGAAAAATAAGATGGAGAACAACTGAATAAGACACCTAATGGTGATCTCTGATCTCCACATATGCACATGTAGATGTCAACACATCTACACAAATAGATATACTTATCACACATACATATACCACAAAATAATAAAATACAGAAAGCATGGGACATGTTAGCTAAATTGTCCTTTACAAAGGAATGTATCCTTTATTATTGCCTATTAGTAGATGAAAATTTAACTGCATTACTATAACAATATTTGAAGATGCTGAGACTTATCTTTCATCAAAGGGTACTACACAGTTTTATACAGAAATACAAATTCAATCAAGCATTTTGAACAAAGATATGTCATTCTCATCTGAATGACTCTGAGATTTTTCAAGGGAAAGCATAACCATTTTTTTTGTGGGAAGATCTTATGTTATCAGGTCTGGGAGGCATGCTACAGAAATTCTCATTGGAATAAATACCTAATCTGAGAAAGTGGTTTCTGCACTCTTACCTTTTTTTTTCTCCTATTGACGCTAGCAGCATTAACCACAGCAGAAACCATTGCAATTACACAGGAGGAACCTTCTTCCATTTATAGCTCCCTTGACTCAGCATTACACAAAAGTATCTTGTATTTTCATCCCCGTCCCCCTGACATATTGGCCATGAGATTTAAAATATGTAAAGTCTTCAGGCTAATGATATATGGTTGATTTTAATGGCATCAGATTAAATATTGGTTCCATAAAAACAAACATGTGCACATAAAATCATTTTAGCATTTGCCTCCATTTGCAGAGTTGGATGGGAAGTGCTTTCTTCTTTAGAATCTGACAAAGCACCCTAGGCTACAGGGTGAAACTTCAAGGTAGTATTAACCTTCTACAGGCTCCAGACCCCAGCAGGAGGGCAAACCTCAAAAGGAAGGCTTGACAGAGGACAGATAAATGAGATGTTGGAAGTTATCCTGGATGGTATTCACTTAGAAGCTACTGCAGCCTCTTACAAATGACTTGATTCTGTTTCTCTAGTAAGACTCTGTGAATTTGATCGCAACACTATCTTCAAAGGAGTTTAATCCTGAATAATTTATTAAAAATCATTTTATTGAATTTTTGCTATTTTATACAATATGTTTTAGTATATTTAGATCCCATCCCCTATCTGAAGCCCCCTTACCACTTTCCTCCCAAGTTAATGTACACTATCATACATATAATAAGGCCTTTCGAACTTAATTTGTGTTCTCAAATGTCCTCACTGTGGGTCTATGCACTAATCAACTAAGAGTCACATTCTTTTTTATGTTTCAATGTACTTTTCCTATTGAATTTTTGTGAACTACACACAAAATATGCCATTCATCTCCATACACCTCCATCATCATCAACCCCCACAGCCCCCCTCCCATCAGATCCTAAGTATTCCCAGGCCCATGATCCAAGTGTGTGAACTGAGATGTCTCCCAGCACAAGCTCACCCACTGAAGTCCAGTCAGCCTATCCAGTCCTCTCCCTTAAAGAAGATCAAACCCTCCCTCCCCCATCCTGCAGCAATCAGCTGCAACAATTCTTAGGCCAAAGTTAGGGCCTGCTGACATTTTCCCCTGTTCTATGATTTTTTTTTTGTCTAAGTCTCTATTGTTCCTGTTCATGTTGATACCACTCTGAAAAAATGAGCAAGTTCCCAGAGGCCCTGAAGATTTAGATTCCTCATAAGTATACACCAACCACCAACCCAGGCTCATACAATCCTCCTGACCCCTCCTCTGTAATGGTCCTTGAGCCACGGGTGGGTGAGGCTTAATATAGGAGTCCTGTCCAGGGACATGCACTCTGTAGTCTCTTATTATCTACACTTTGGCCAGTTGTGGCCTTTTGCAAGCATCATTCTCTGCAGCCTAGGGAAGCCTCACTGGTTAGAGTTGGGGGTGCATTAGTACTCCCTCTTCCTCCTGTTCCACTGTGTTCCATGAGTGTAAGGTGTAGAGGTTTGACTATAGATGTGTTACCTCTGTCATATTCCTAAGAGTCACATTCTTGAAAGAGACTGATCTCCTCCTCCCAGGAGCCTTTGGTTTCAATAGTTCCTCAGTTAGTGTTGGGGTTTCTTGACCGGTACACAACTTCTATGCTAGAGCACGTGTAGAAGCTGTCACCATTGCTGTGACTTCATTTGAGTAACTAACCAGCTGGATGGAAAACTCTGTTTCCTTGTGGTTATCCAACACCCCTGGCTCTTAATTCATTTTTTTTAACACTTATGAATAAAGTTTTATTGACACAGCCTTTCCCATTGGTTAAACACACAATTGTGACAGACTAGGTCACCCACAAAGCCTAAAAATTTTAGGTGAGACTTTAAAGGTTTAAATATTGGCTAAACATCATTCTTTTTTTTAAAATGAGCTTCTTAATTCTTTTTTTTTTTTTTTTTGGTCTTTTTGAGACAGGGTCTCCATGTAGCCCCAGCTGGCCTGGAATTCACTCTGTAGCCCCAGCTGGCCTGGAACTCACTGTGTAGACCAGGCCTTAATTCATTTTTAAAAAGTCTTTGGAATTTTTTTTTTTTTTTGCATCAAATTCTCCATGAAAGACCGAGACAGATTCCAGTCTGAAATAAACTTACTATTTCCCCATCTTGTAACTATTATAAGGCAACAACAAGCTGAACTACAGTTTAAGGGAAAACTTTGTAGAAAATTGTGGCAGCCAGCTCAACCATGATTGCAATGAGGAAATCCCAAGGATAAGAGACAGGAATGGTGACAGGTATACTGCTTGGGGGCCACGGAGATAATTTCCTTCTATGAAATTCATTTAAAGAGCAGTAATAGCATATGTATTTGGACTTTAAATCTAAGGATTTTAACCATAGATTATCACATACAAGGGGAAGCCAGGTGACTGTGATGTGTTGTGAGCTTGACAAAAATTCAAAAAAACACCAGAGAGTGAGGGATCTTTGGACATGCTTGGTGGGACTGTCTTGATAATGTCCATTTAAGTGGGAAGACCTGGCCTCTCTGTCAGGGGTATTTTTCCCTAGGCAGGGGATCCTGGGCTTTATGGGTGAAAAAAAGGGAGCTGCTCAGTAGCATGTGTGTATTCATTGCTCCCATCTAACTGTGAACATAATGAGGCCAGGCTTGAACTGTGATCTGAAAATGAACCCTTTCAAACATAAATTGCTTTTCCAAAGTTTTTATCTCAGCAACAAAAATAAAGTAAGACAGTGATACACTGAGCTATCTGTACTTGATCAGAATCTTAAAAGCATTATAATGCATTTGGTGGTCTTCCATATTTACATGCCTATATGTGGATAATCATTTTCTTAAAAAAGAAATAGAAATGCAAGTAGGAAAAAATCCATATATAAAAGAGAGGAAAATATATAAGTAGAAGAATAAACAAGAAAAGACAAGAGAATGTGAGTGGAATTTCTTTCCTTTTGCTACAAAAATGGAACCTAAATTCCACCGTCCAATGTCCTTGTGATAACAGAACTCTGGAAGTTGTGCTTTCAAAGCCTTGGATGTTAATCTGAAACTAATTCAAACCTTTTGTGTTCAAAAACGGGATTGGAAATCTTATAAGAGCAAGCTTCCTCACGAGATTTCCATTACCACTATTCTTACTGATAAGCCACAGGTATCAGAGAAACATCCATTTCTGTGCTATCTTTGGACCCTTCAGTACAGGAGAAGAGGGGCAGAAGAAAAGATGGGGTTTGCTTTGATTCAGGTTTCAGAGGGAAGTTTCAATCAATTCGATTTTTTCTGAAGCCACTCTAGTATAATAGCTTAAAGTCTTTATTAGACCATGTGTATGATGTCACCTTCAGTGTGTTATGCCAACTCCTAGAGACAGTGTTGATTTGATCTGATAGATGAGGTTTGATTCTGATTCTATTCTGACCTGTGGAACTGACATTTGATAAACTCATCTACTTTTTCCTTAGTTTCCTGACATCTGTGATGAAGGTGCTTACTTGAAGGAGCATAGTATAATTTGAGTGAATTACTTACTGTTCACAACCTCCCCCCCCACACACATGCTATTCTTCACGATACTTAAAACATTTTTTATATGCTTCTGACATTGCTTTGCACAATTCAGATGATGTGCCTGATAAACTAAGTAGCAGTGCAAGATAGATGAATATTTCAGGGCTACATGTACATATATGTGAGCCTCTTACAAATAACATACCTGTACATTTCTCCTAGATATACAGGGATATCCATATTTGTAATCTTCTCCTTACCTGCTCAATAATGGTTCTTCTAGTGATAACTGCTTTCTTAGCAAAAAAGGTTTCTTCTGTTACTAATGAGACGTAAAATTGAAGGCAGGAATTGTGGCCATGGCCTATTTATATATTTGGAGGGTGACACATGTGTTAATACCATACTAGTAAGCAAAGTTACAGTGACATGGGGTCAGTGCTAATGTTTTATCTACTCAAGGAAAAACAGCAACTACAGAAAGAACTCAAAATACCATCTATTTGAATCTCACTAAGTTATCATGAAAGCTTCAATTAATAGAATTAAACACTACTTATCAAAATTATAAATATTCTCTAAATACAAATGCATACTACCAAATCAAAACTAAATAGGTAAATGGAAAGAAATTGTAAAATTTCCTAATTTTACTACACAGAGGAGCATGTCTACAAATAAACCTTATTTTCCAGTCTGTAAATACTATCAGAAAAAATATTTTCTCCTTGGAGTGCTGGGCTCATTTGGCAGGGCATAATGAGCCTGGATATACTACAGACAGGAGCAACTCACACGCCAATTACAAATACAAAAAGCTTACTACAAACACTTAGCAGAGTTATTAAGAAGCACCTTTTATTAAAATCATGTACATTGCATGTCACTTCCTGTATAATTTCTTTTTGAAAGTCAATTTAGAATATATTTAGATGATACAGTTTCTGATTTACTTCAAGTACTACTTTGACCCTCAAAAATGGTGTTTGACAGGGATAACTGAAAACATAGTGTTTGCTTTTATGTTTGTCTTTATGGTCTTTGGGAGATTATACACATATATGCATATATATATATATATATATGTCATGGAATAGTGAGGAATGTGTACAAATGAAAAAGAACTATATTTATATGGTAAGAGCAATTCATTTATATAGAAAGAAGGTCCTGAAGTTTATTTTCTGTTTTGCTCATGATGTCTAATAAGCAATATCTTAAAATAAATAAAAGAAAAAACATTGCCATCTGTTCTTAATTGTTTTCATTGTGTTTTTTCTATTTTTTATTTTATCTTGATTAAACTATGCAGCTGACTTCATTCATATTTTATTTGTGGCAGAAATAATCTGATATCAAATGTGGACTACTTAGTCTCCTCGTGTTGATTCCATTGATTACTGTTTATGATCACCATATGGCCCAACTTACTTAGCATGTCATTATCAGTTTTGTGTGCATGTTCCAAAAACCTTTCTCTCCCTTTCTTTCTCTAACATATTAGCCAAGTAAATATGCTATTTTGAAAACCAAAGTTACATGAATACGATCAGAAAACAAAATGACTGCTTAGAGTGAAATAAGTAAGCATGAGTTAATTTATTCATTTATAACTTCAGCAAATAGCTATTGAGCAGCATCCATCATATTTCTTTCATGCTCTAAACACTGGATCAGAGGTCAGGTAGGGGGGTGGTTTGAGAAGTGCCCCCCTCAGGCTTGAGAATCTGAACACTTGGTCATTTGGTGGTACTATTTGGGGAGGGTTGTGGAACCTTTAGGGGTGTGGCCTAGCTGGAGGTAGCAAATCATTGGAGGAGGGCTTTGAGAGTGCATTTCCTGTTGTGCTCTCTGTTTTTCCTGTGGCTGTTTGAAGATGGGTGCTCTCAAATGTTTGCAATGGCTGTCTACTCGTGATGGACTCATCTCTGAAGAACCACAAGGCAAAGTCTTCCTTCTACAAAGTGCCTTGGTCTTTGTTTTTTCTTTTCTCTTTCCTTTTCTTTTCTTTTCTTTTCTTTTCTTTTCGTTTGTGTGTGTGTGTGTGTGTGTGTGTGTGTGTGTGTTTTACTGGTGATTGAACATAGAGCCTTGCACATGCCAGATAAACATGCTAGTGCAGATCTATATTCCCAGCAACAGGAAAGTTTTAAAATAAAACATTTCAACTGACTATATAATGAAAATACAAAGTAAAGTACATTTTTTTCAATGCAGCACTGAATCCCTATGATAAATCACCTATTGCTACATACGTCAACATGGAAGAATCAGAAAAACCACTGTGATATAAAACTTGAAGAGTTAATTTGTCCTGACATAATCAGATCAGTGGCTGCCTAGAGATGGGAATGGGGGACATGTAAATTGGAAAGACAGAGCTGCTTCTGGGATGTTTGAGGCAATGGCTCACAGCAAAACATATGCACAACTTGTCATTCATTGGTCAATTTTACCTTAATGAAATTAAAAAAATAAATGCTTATTATATTATCTTACTGTGTAACAGAAACAAAAATAGATATTTTAATTTGAAAAATAAAAAAATATTTTTTAACTCTTATGTTTGAGTAATATGATATACCACATTTATTTAAAAGTTTTGGCTTATTCACAAACTTGGAAACTAGTCATTAATAACAGTTCTATTAATTTGATGAAACATATTAGCTTTTAATGAAAATATATAATTTGGTTCTAAAATTATGTCCAAAAGAAAATTTTCATTTTTAGAAATTTATTTCTAATCATCTCTTGGTGGCTAATGAAATTTAATTAAGTTTAATTACAAAGTTTAACATAATGACACAAAAGTATACTTATCTATTATTCGACTGCACACTCCCTTCTCCAGAAGAAATAAAATTTATTTTTCTTTTATTTTCATTGTAGGGTGTAAAGGCAAATAAGATTCCTGAATAAATCTCAGTGCTGAATGAACATTTCTTGATATATAACACATGCACATGAAATAAGCCTTTGTGTCATTATATAATTGTGAATAATTCATTTGTTTCGAAAACCATTTTGTGTTTTAAAATATTGTTTGCTAATCTATTGCCTCTTTTGGTCTAGATTCTTTTATGGAGACCTGTTTATTTACTTATTTTATATTATGTGTGAGTGCCTCTGTGAGTTTATGTGTACTACTTGTGTGTCAGAGACTATGGAGGCCAGAAAAGGGTGTTAGAAATCCTAGAACTGGAGTTACAGACTGTGGGTGCTGGGAATTGAAGATGGGTCCTCCTCTGCAAGAGCAACAAGCAGTCTTAACTTCTGAGCCATCTCTCTAGCCCCTGACCTAGATTGAAACCTTCTGGTGGTTGTCATGAAGCATTTCCACACATATTTGGTCTATGAAATGCCCTGCTTTCTTTTCCTCTGTCTCAAGTCAATTTTCCTCTTTTATACATATTTTGTAATCTTATGTAGATAAGGTCATGTGGGAAGTCCACTTCTTTTCTGTGACTGGTTTTTCTCTCCCCTTTTAAATTCAATCCTCTAATTTCCTTTTTCTTTAAATTACTAATTTTATTTTATGTGTATGAATGTATTGCCTGGTTGGATATAAGTACATTGTGTCGTGGAATGCCCATGGAGGTCATAAGCTGGTGTGGGAATCTCTGGGAACTGGAGTTACAGATGATTTTAAGCTGCCATGTGGATACTGTGACATGAACCAGGTCCTCTGTAAGAGCGGCCAGTGGCTCTTAACAGCCATCTCTAAATCCCCCTAATTTCAAAATAAAGCTTATGAAATATTTCTTTATCATATTAAAATAAACACCACATATAAGAGTTTTTATTTTATTTGCATAAGTAAATCTTTTAAGATTAGAAGGAAAATATTCTCCATATTACATTATGGCTGTTGTAGTAAAATTGTAAAAAGATAGTAGAGTGAAAAAAAAAATGAGCAAGGGGATTTCCTTGCAAGGAAACAAGGTGTTCTCTCATGTGCAATAAAATGAATTTCATGAATGGGTCCGTAGGAAAAGGTGCTTTGAAAAATACCATAAAAAGTCTTTTCCTATGCCTATGTCTTGTAGGTTGCTGCCAACTTTTTCTTTTATCATCTTCAGAGATTTGGACTTCACACTGAGATATTTGATCCACTTGGAGTTGATTTTTGTACAGGGTGAGAAGTAGGGGTTTAATTTTGTTCTTCTACAAATGGTGATCCAGTTTTGCCAGCACCATTTGCTGAAGATGCTATCTTTCCTCCATTGAGCTTTTTTGGCCCTTTTGTTGAATACGAGGTTGCTGAAGTTGTATGAGTTCAAGTTTGGATCTTCAATTTTGTTCCATTGGTCAACAGGTTTGTTTTTGTGCCAGAACCAGGCTGTCTTTTTGACTATAACCCTGTAATATTGCTTGAAGTCTGGTAAAGTGATCCCCTTCTGTTGCACTTTTTGCTCAGGGTTGTTTTAGCTATTCAGGGATCTTTTGTTTTTCCATATGAATTTAAGGAATTTGTTTTCCAAACATGTGAAGGAATTCATGGGTATTTTGATTGGCACAGGAAAAGACTTTCTAAATCAAACCACACATGAAATAAGGTCAACCCTTGACAAGTGGGACCTCATCAAGCTCAAAGCATCTGTACAGAAAAAGAAAGAAGCAAGGAAGTGAAGAGAAAACCCACAGAGTGGGAGGAAACATTCACCAGTAATACATCTGACAGCCTGTTAACAATCAGAATATATAAACTACTCAAAAAACAAAGAAGTAAGAAAAAAAATGACTCAGTCAAAAGATGGAGTGAAGAGCTGAACAGAAACTTCACTGGTGAGGAAATAAAGATGGCTGAGAAACATCTTGAAAAGTGTTCAACATCATTAATAATTAAGGAAATGCAAATTAAAACCGCTCTCAGATATCATATCACTCTGATACAACTGGCTAAGATCAAGAAAAACAAAGCAACCAAATGCTGGAGAGATTGTGGGAAAGGGGAACACTCATCCACTGCTGGTGGGAATGTAAACTTGTACAGCCATTATGGAAAGCTGTGTGGAGAACCCTAAAAAGACTCAAAATGAGCCTACCTCCTGACCCAGTGATATCACTCCTGGGTATATACCCACAAGACTCATCCTACCGCAAATATAAATGCACAGCTATGTTTTGTGCAGCTCTCTTCACAATAAGCGAAGAGTTGGAACCAATCCAAATGTCCTTCAACTGATGAATGGATAACAAAAATGTGATCCATCTACACGATGGAGTTCTATATAGCAGTAAAGAAAGATGACATCATGAACTTTGTAAATGGATAGAACTGGAAGCCATTATGCTAAGTGAAATAGCACAGTCCAAGAAAAATGAAAGACAAATGATTTCCCTCATTTGTGGACGCTAACAACAAATCCCTAGTTGAAAGGCAAGCTGAGCAATATTATTATATTTCTTTTTATCTGAAAGCAACTGTTTTGTTATAATGTGAATCTCTTTTTTTAAATTTATTTTTATTTATTTCTGTATGTGTATGAATGTACTGTCTGCATGCAAGTCTGTGCACCCGTGT
>VZQC01015089.1:2428419-2448148 GCA_009823505.1 Rhizomys pruinosus
TGGTAGCTCAATTCTAGAGCCCACTGAGAGATTTATATTATGACAGCACATTTGCTTTCAGATAAAAATAAATATAGCAATAATGTTGTTCAGCTTGCCTTTCAACTGGGGATTTGGTGTTAGCATCCACAAATGAGGGTAACCATTTTTGAATTCACATTTTTCCCCTTTATTTTTATATTACTCTAAATTGTGCATACATACCCTCCCCCCATATACCACAATTACAAAGTCTGAAGATAAGTTGTAGGTTAATTCTAGATCCCTTTAAGGTATTCACATTATAATGGTACAGTTGCTTCCAGGTAAAAGAAAATACTGCTCAGTTTGCCTTACTACTAGGTATTTGGTGCTAGCATCCACAGATGAGGGATACAATTCATTGTTTGTTTTTTCTGGGACTGTGTTTCTTCACTTAGCATAATGTCTTCTAGTTCCATCCATTTACCTGCAAATTTCATGATGTCATCTTTCTTTACTGCTGCATAGTGCTCCATTGTGAAGATGTACCACATTTTCTCTGTCTACTCATTGGTTGAGGGGCATTTGGATTGGTTCCAGCTCTTCACTATTGTGAAGAGAGCTGCAATAAACCTAGATGTGCTTGTATCTTTGCAATAAGATGAGTCTTGTGGGTATATACCCAGGAGTGGTGTCACTGGGTCAGGAGGTAGGCTCATTTTGAGTCTTTTTAGGGTTCTCCACACAGTTTTCCATAATGACTGTACAAGTTTACATTCCCACCAGCAGTGGATGAGTGTTCCCCTTTCCCCACATCCTCTACAGCATTTCATTTGATGTCTTCTGTTTTCATGATCTTAGCCAGTCTTATTTGGAATGAGATGATATCTTAAAGTGGAAAATCCATTACTTTTCATCTTCTCCTTTATTTTCACAGGAATAGAGAGATCTGCTTCCTCCATTAAAGCCCATTTGATAGACTTCGCAGAATGCCTGACCCAACAACTGACTTCAATAGCTCTGACCATTGTGGTGTTAATCATATCAAGTTAAAAGCAGGTACAAACACATGCACACACAAACGTACACACATGTGCTCACACAGAAACATCTATATCTATATATGTATATTTCTCTTTTTTTCTTTCTTTCTATTTTGGATAGTACAGATGAACTATATTCTGGCACATCATTTTTCTCTCTTAAGAAGATAATGTTTGTCAAAATTATTAATAGATTTAAAGTAGAAATTGTTGGCAGAATGGATGAGAAGAATTTATTTTCAAGGACACAAAGCTCCTTCATGTGTGGGTCCCAATTATTGTTCTTAGTCCCTGTCCCTATGAAGTTATTTAAAGAAGACATTCCATTCACCATGTAGGAGAGTGATGGATACTCAGAGCCATTTTTGTGTGTATGAGACTATACATCTCCATCTCACATAATAGGGAATATGTAATGAAACCACAGAATATAAGCTAGCAAAATTCATAAATTAGATCATGTCTAGGATATTGTGTAGCCTCATCCAGACTCATATCCTGAAGGTACAACATGTAGTCATAAAAATTTGAAAACCCATCCTGGTGTGGTGCCACAGGCTTATAACCCACAACACTCAGAAGTCTATGCTAAGAAGATTCTGAATTGAAGGCCAACTGGTTTCCGTTACCCACACGCTGTCTCAATAACAGAAATGGTTTTAAAAATAATCAGTCTTGGGCTGGAGAGATGGCCTAGTGGTTAAGAGTGCTGACTGCTCTTGCAAAGGACCTGGGTTCGATCTCCAGCACCCACATGGTGGCTGAGAACCATCTTTAACTCCAGTTCCAGGGGAATCCAACACCCTCTTCTGACCTCCGTGGCATTGCACAACAGGGGTGCCCAAACCTGCATGCAGACAGTACATTCATACAGATATGAAAATAAATAAATAAATAAATAAATAATAAAAAATGAAAAAATAATCTTATAAAAACAATGTCAGTAAATTCCTTTCATAACTTTTTTACTGCTATTATACTGTTTTACTTATTAGTTTTGTTACATTAATTTGTATTAATTCAATATTCACTGGGGCCATCATATTTTGCCCTAGTTATTTTCTACTATCCAAAATAAGGACCCAAATTGTTTGTTTATATTTATGGATATTTCTTTCAAGTTTTTCTACTAAAATACGTATTTCTATGTTTTGACTCCCAAATCATGAGATTGATAGCTACCTGTGAACACAGGCTGTTTCCTGTGTTGGTGGTATTAGTTTGGCAGTTAAAAGATACAAGCAAAAGGAAAATAGCATGGAGAAGAATCTATACATCGTTTGATCTCTGTGTGAGGGGGAAAAATGTGTGAACTGGGCGTAGGGAATCCTTCTAAGCTATTGTAACTGTTCAGTGGCTATTTGATAACTGGGATTTGTAGACAACTGACAAAACGTAAAATATTTTTTTACATTCAGATTAATATTAGCTGGTAGAATGAAAACCCAATCACTCCAGGAAATACCAGCCTTGCCTCTGTTAATGTACTTGTTTTAATATTCCTATAATAAGGGCAGTTTGCCCTTCAAAATTTTCCTTGACCTGATTACAGCATATCAATTTCATTTTAAAGTGTTGTATATGTATATGAAATCCTGAGCATCTGGCCATTTTTATATCTGTATGAGAGTCATGATTTTCACTTTGTAAAATCATCTTTAGCCCCTCAAATTCCAGTTCTGCTTTTATCTATCCTTGAACACGTTCACTGTACACATACTTAATGGCTGAGCTTTGAGATGCAGTTCAGTGGCTAATGGTGCCCTACATAACAAGGAGAGTTCTTATGGTTTCTAGATAGGTTGATTTGGTCTTCTAAGGGGTCTCCACAGGGTGACAATATTAAGAAGTATAGAAGTATATGAGTCACGGGGCTTTATAAAAAATGATTAGGTCAGCTGAGGTGCTGCCCTTGGAGAGATTAAGGTAGTTTAATAAAAACCTGAGTAGTTGCCATGAGAGTAAGTTATTACAAATGGATGAACCTGGGTCCTGGTCTCCCTCTGGGTTCTCATCTCCACATGCTCCTTCAAACTTGTTCATCGGCTGCTATAATAATTCTATACCATGAGACCTTCAGCAGGCAACTGGACCCCATGTTCTTGAATCTCTAAAGTCATAAACTAAATAAACATTTTCTTTGAAAATTATTCAGCCTTGGGTATTTCATTATAGCGATGGAAAATGGACTAATTCAAATAGTAAATCAATGTATTTCCTGAGGAAGGAGACCAGCTATCTCAGAAATGTAATTTCCTTTCTTTGTAATCTTCTCATCCTCATTTTTCTTTCTTTCTGTCTTATAAAATAAAATAAATGAGATAAATTATTTCATTATGATGAATGATAAGAGGATAGGTAGATTGCCTCTCATTTATAATAAAATGATTAAGTATTTGAACTAAAAATCATTATTTTTCAATGCTCCAAAATGTAATATCTTTTCATTTTCTAAAGGAGAAAATCTGACTTACTGCTTGGTACTGATGGAAATTTTCACTTTAAAATTTTCAAGAAAGAAACCCAGGGAGAAGAGTGATGTGGTGACTTGCTCTGTGCAGACAGGAAAGTAGCAAGTTTGAAAGTAGCCATGGAACAGGACTGACAATAATGGGTTCACTCACCATTGCCTGGCCCGACAGGTGAATTAAATTGAAAGATCTGCCTGCCAGGTATTTGGAAGACTTTCTTCTCACCCCGTTATATGCTCTGAACTTTATGTTATGTCATTGTGATAAAATAAGGAATTGCAGTGTAAGGAGCTAGCCTTTAGCTCAACAATTTAAACCATTTCCTACTGGATTGTAACACTCTATGTATTTTATAAGTATAAAGATGAATAAAAACCACTCCAGGTTGGACACATTCAATAATTTCTATTACAGTAGATATGATCCATTAATTTAACTGTGGCTTTTATTTTTCTTCATCTTCAGATTTAATTTTATGAGAATTGGAAAATGACAGTTGTGATACTACACTGAAAAAGAAGTACCCAGCCTGGGTCTACATAAGCAAAGGGAGAACAAGAGTTAATATGCTTATGTAGAACTTGTTATCTCATTTTAACCTTCTTACGTCTATAATTGATATTACATAATTTTCAGACTCCAGCACTAATGGTAAAACACTAAATCAGAGAGACACAGTCACTAACCATATGAAGCTTAAATTGAGACTGAGGATTTGAATTTCAATTCAAAGATGTTAATTTTCAGTGAAAATAAATTTATAACAAACAAGGATAAAATTCATTCAGAAGTATGTGTGTGTGTGTGTGTGTGTGTGTGTATACAATCAAGGAAACAAAATTGTTGTCAATATGTAGATATTTAAAATAAGATTATTATTTACAGAGTAACTGAGTGGTTATCCTCTACTACACCAATCAGGAAAGTATCCTCTCACAAGGTTTTTCTTTTAAGTTGTGATTGAAATGGCTCAGGTTTATCCCTGTAAACCTGTGAGAATTCTTCTCAAGGCAAATGACAGCTAGTGAAAAGTGACTGGAAAATGTCAAAGTCAATGAGCATTCAGTCAATTACATGTGTAATGTATCTTCAAAATATACTCTGTGTGTGTGTGCGTGTGTGTGTGTGTGTGTGTGTGTGTGTGTAAGGTATATATGCATTTGTGGATATGTTTGCATGTATGTATGTACATCCTTTGGGCACAGAGGCCAGAGGAAGACATTAGTTGTCTTCCCCCTTCATCCTCCATCCTTTGATGGAGAGTCTGTCACCAAACCTGGAACTTATATTTCCTTGGCTGGACTGGCGGACAGCCCCAGAGATCCCCTGCTTCTGACTCAGTTATGGGTTTCAGGCAAGTGTTGAACACTAGAGGGTTTATGTGGCTTCTTGTATCCAAACCCTGAGCCTCGTTCTTGTGTATCAAGCACTCCTGACCACGGAGGCACATCTGTAAGCTTCATTTCTTACCCTGGTACCTTAGTAAAATTAGAGCTAAGTGCACCATGCTTGTAGGAGTGACTACTAAAAGCAAGCTGTGTGGGCAAAGATGTAGCAGTAGAGAAGATATGTATTGCTGGAATTATCCTACAGATATTGCTCTAAATACCAAAAACAATTTTAAAGGGCCCAAAAGTAACATCTTGTTATCTATCTTCTTTGCAGCAGTATAAACAAAAGCTCAAAGTGGAAACAACACATATATTCATATAAAACTTAACAGGTATATAAAAATGATCTATTTAAATAATGTAATGTCAGTCAACCTAAAAATGTTGTGATGTGAATGAAACTTGAGAATAGTATACCAAATGATATAAGGTGGGAATGATATCCAACAACATTATGTGAAATCACGTAATTAGCTACCTAGAGCAATTAGATTCATGGAGCATAATGGTGCTTGCCAAGGGAAGACAGGAGGGGAGGGAAGAGATCTTCAATGGATAAAGAGTTCTAGCTGGGGATCTGGAGACATGATTCAGTGGGTGAAGGTTCTGAATTGGCAAACATGAAGACTTGAGATTGAAAGCCAGAATTCAGCCAAAAAGCTTGGCACAGCTGTGTGTACCAACAACCACAGCCCTATGGAGGACAGAGACAAGGATTGATAGAGAGGGATGCTGGGTGCCACCTCACTTAAACATTCAGAGAGACTTTACTGGAAAGAATAAGATGGAGAACAATACATCAGAATACCTGATGTGTTCCCCTGGCTACTGTCTCCTCACAGGCACACGCACACACACACAAACACACATGCACATGTATGCACATATACATGCATGCACACACATGCACACATACTCACACACATGCACATGCACAAACACACACATAAGTTACAGTCCTGCACAAGAAAAGATGTGTTAAGATTGCAAACAAAGTAAACTTAACTTTTTTCAGTATTGAATTATACTCTTAAAAATATTTAGGATGTAATGTCTTTTATTATGTGTAATCTACCGCAATTAGAAAAGAAAAGCAGATAAAGGAAAGCAGAAAAAATTAAAGTCTGTTTTAATGCTGGTTTGTCTTCTTTTGACTAAGAAAGCAGTGTACATAGACAATGGGAAGGCAGCCAGTCCTAGGAAACTGCCTTAGTATGTGCAGAGGAAGAAGTGGGTAATTCTCCTTCTCTAGAAATTCTGCTCTAGAGAATAGAGTTCTGGGATGCTAATTCACTGCTACATCTCATGCCTTAGCACAAAGTTTAGCATACATTCATCTACAAATCTTTATGTAGTTAATTTACCAGTGAATGAAGTTATTTTTAAAACTTAAATCAGCATTTTTTTTTGCTAATTTTATTTCATTTTGAGGAACACAGGGTTATATATAAACTATACAGTCTAAAGCATGGGGACTTGCTTTTTCTTTGTTTAATCAAGTAGTTTACCTTTTCTAAGAAAGGCCAATGTGATCCCATGAGTCCTGGAGAGAACATAATACAAGTTAGATCAAAATGTCAAAGTTTTTTTTTCAAACAGCACTAATGATTTGGAGGTGGAGAATGAATCTACAGGAAAATGGAGATTAATGTTGAGACCTTGCAGCTGAGGGAAGACAAGCTCTATGAGAAGGATTTAAGGCACAAGAGAGATGAATTGAGGCCATAACTTCAGTCCCACCTGGTCCCAAGGACCCATAGTCAGAATCTTAGACTCTGTAGGAGTGCAAGGAAGGTGTGTGGAAGAAGTGTGCATGAAGAGGCTAAGTGCTTGAAAACTGGAATATTTTGATAATAACACACATTTGTTAGAAATAACCAAAATGTCTGTGATTTGTCCCTGAAGTATGAGTGAAAGGTAAAATTTTGTCCCTATGTCCTACAATTCCTTAACCTTATCATTTCACTGTATACTCAAAGGTCATTGCTTCCCAATATTAAAGAAGACATTGTTAAAGCGAGGCATGGAGGTGAGCACCTGTCATCATGGCATCAGGAAGCAAAGGCAGTGTGTGTGACTCAGACTTTGGTTACTAAAAGTAAGAGGCCAAGTCTGGGCTGCAAAAATAGACTTCCAGGAAATACCCATAAATTGCAGATCCCGGGTCCTGAACCCAGACAGTATATTTTGAATCAATTTTCTTAAAATAAATTTTACCAAAGTTGGAATTTGGAGGATCCCTGATTTGAAAACCATTAGAGCAAATAGGATAGATCTATGGTGGGTCACATGATCTAGTGTCCTTAGAGGCCTACTAATGCTGAGTTTTCCTGAGATATTTTTCCCTGACAAGAAGCACAATTACCTGTTGCTTGACTATCATAAAAATGAACAGCAACAACTTATTTATGCAGAAAAAATGTTTTCTTAGTGGTATAATTAGTAGCAGTTGACTTCAATTCGAGTTAAATATACCCTGATGTTTTACTGTATATGGACTAAGATTACAGGGATATTTTTTAATGTTTTTTTAATTTTATTTATTTTTTATGTGTATGAATGTACTGTCTGCATGTACGTTTGTGAACCTGTGTCATGCAATGCTGTGGAGGTCAGAAGAGGGTGTCAGATTCCCCTGGAACTGGAGTACTCCTGGAATTGGAGCTACAGACGGTTCTCAGCCACCATGTGGGTGCTGGGGATCAAACCTGGGTCCTCTGCAAGAGCGGTCAGTGCTCTTAACCGCTAGGCCATCTCTCCAGCCCCTACGGGGGTATTTTTAACAGTTATTTTAATGCAACTTTAAAATTTAGGAGCAAATAGCTTCTTATAGTCACTCTATCTGAAATTTTACATATCTCCTACTTTAGTATTAAATAATTTTTAAGACTGTAAAGGAACCACCTGCCTTTACAGCCTTCCTGTATGACTGCCATCTTTGCCAGGGTAATTTTCTTGAGAACTTTTTCTTTACATGTCTAAATATGTTGTTTCTATTTTTAAACTGAATTTTGAAAATTTGAAATAATATATCTTGATCATATTTAGACTTCCTTCCCTATCTGCACCCTCCATCCCCTACCACTGTTATAGGTTAAGGACTATTGAGACCAATTTTTGTCCCCCAACAACCAGAACCTGGTTGAGCCATCTAGTGTCATTCCCTTAAGTTAACCAACTCTCCTTTTCCCAACAGTCATTGGTTACCAATAGTTCCTTAGCTAAGGTTGGGGGTTCTTATCCATTTTCTGACTTACATGCTGGCTTTTTATCCGGTTTGATCTTGCATGGGCCTTTTGCATTCAGCTACCATTGCCGTAACTTACTATTAGTAAATTCCCAGCCACGCTGGAAGCATTCTTCTTCCTTGTGGTCATCCACCATCCCTGACTCATAAAGCGTTTCCACCCTCCTCTTCTACAATGGTCCCTGAGTTGTGGCTGGCAGAGGTTTGATATAGACATCCAATCCAGGAACAAGTACTCTGCAGCCTCCTATTTCCTGGCTGGGGCTCTCTGGATTAATCACCATCTGTTGCATAAGGAAGCTTTTCTGGTGAGAATTGAGAGATACATCAATATTCTTTGTATCTCCTGTTCTGCTAAGTTCTCAGGGACTTAGGTGTAAGAGTTGCTTATAGATGTCACTTAGGGATGAGGATCAACTTATTCTCTGCATTTGAACAGTTGTGGGACAATGTAAGAGCTTCCATCTGCTGCAAATTGAAGTTTTGATGAGTGGTGAGAGTACAGTTTTATGTAAATTAGTACAATTTAGCTATTATTATAATGTATAAAGCAGGTATGAGATTATACAATACTAGGAAAGTTCTGGTGTATGTCTAGATATGGAGACAGTTCTAATTCTATGATTTCCAGATGATTGCCTTCTTAAGTACTAGCTGAGCCTCATGGAATGGCTTAGGTTCCAATTAAACCGCGTTGATTACCCCCAAAGAAAATGCCACTCCGTCCCAAAAGGAAAGTAGTGTGTTGAGCCAGACATTATTGTGTTTATTTGGTTTTACAGCTGGGTGAGAAATACGAATTGGACTCCCTTGGCAGCTTGATATGTTCCTCTAGATATATGAGAGATAGTCTTCAGGGACAAGGATTCCAGGTCAGTTCCAGCAAAATTATTCCAACTCCTGTATTTAAAGTGTATCCTGTGTTCAGTAAAAGGGTCTTTCCTTCAGGTTCTGGGAGGCAATCAAATGCTGTGCCAATAGCCTGTGTTAATTAGGAAGTCACTTGGAGTGATGTGGACCAGCAACTCAAAGTGAGATTGCACTGTTATTTATGATATAGAATTTTAGCGTAACACACTAAGCTATTATATATATGATCTATAGATATATATATATATATATATAATGCAGATTTGTCATAGGCCTTTATCAACTAATTAATTCTCTCTGGTTATTTTCTTCCCTACTCACCAACGTTTTCCAAATCTCTCTTCACCCACCTCTCCTTCTTCCCCAGTTAAAGTATTTCCAAATTCCCATTTCCCACATAATTACTAGACCCATCTCTTGAGTTCCTTCTCCCTCTTTACTCCCAGAGTTCCTTTCCATTTGTCTGTCTCCTGCAGTAACACACACACACACCACACACATATATAAATCACGCCTAAGGATTGGGTGTGCTAATTGCCACAAATGAGAAAGAACATAGGCAACTTGCTTTTCTGACTGTTACTTCACTTAGTATGATAACCTCTAGTTCCTTGTACTTACCTGCTTTGTTTTTCTGCATCATGGTACCACATTTTCACTTATCTATTCATCAGTTAAGAGACAGCAGCAATAAACATATCTATCCAAGTATCCCCCGAAGTAAGATAAGTCCTTGTTGTATGAGCCAAGGAATCGTATAATCAGATGACATGGTAGATTTATTCTCAGTTTTCTCCTTTTATTTATCTTTTTGAGAGTTCTCCACAATGTTGTCCAGAATACTTTCACCAATTTACAAAGCTACCAGCATTCCTGCATCCTCACCAGCATTTTGTGTCATTTGTTCTCTTGATTTTAGCTTTTCATTCTTTGTCTTCTGATTGGGGTAAGATAAAAACATAAAGTGTTTTTGATTTGTACTTCACTAACTACTTAGGGTGTTGTACATTTTTAAAGATGTTTCATAGACATTTTTATTTCTTCTTAAAAAGCTCTCTGTTGAGATCCATAGCCCATTTTTAATTAAGCCATTTTTTTCTTGAGTCTTTGCTTTTTGTCTTTTATATTCTGAATAGGAGATCCCCAATTAGATTTATAGCCGATGAAAATTTTCTCCTACTTGGTGGGCTTCCTCTTGACTCAATTAGTTGTTTCCTTTCCACTACATAAGCTTTTTATTTCAATGAGATACCATTTGTGAATTTCTGGTGGGTGATAGATATGTGTTTAATTTAATTTTCTACACATGTAAACCCAGTTTTGCCAACACCATTTATTTAAGGTGCTGTCTTTCCTCCAGTGTATATTCTTGGCAAATTTGCAAATATCTGGTGACTGTGATTTCATGAGCTCTTGTTTAGGTCTTCTATTTTTTTTTTTTTACTTTGATATATGTCTGTTTCTGTACAACTTCCTTGATGTGTTATGACTATAGCTCTGTAATATAGTTTGAGTTCTGGTATGATAATGAGTATATCTTTTTCTTTGTGGCCTCAATTTTGTTGGTTGTCTGGGGACTTTTGTGATACCGTATGGATTTTAGAGTATTTTATTCTATTTCTGTGAATAAGGTCAGGGGGTACTGCTTGGTATTGTACTGCATCTATAAAATGCTTTTGTTAAGATGATCAATTTCAAAATACGAATTCTACCAATCTATGAGCAGAAGAGTTATTTCCATCTCTGGTGGCCTCTTCAATCTCTTTCTACCAAGATTTAAAGTTTCCATTGTAGAGGTCCTTAATGTCTTTGGTTAGGTTCATTCTTAGATAATTTATCTTTATTGGGCTGTTATGAATGGGAGTGCTTCCATGATCTTTCCTGTTTGTTATTGCTTTATGCAAAGGCTAGTGACTTTTGTAACCTAATTTTGTGTCCTACCACTTTGCTGAAAGTATTGATCATTTCTAGAAGTTTTCTAGTGGAATTTGTGGGATATGCTATATATAATATAGCATCTGCATATATATTCATGATTGTAATGATTTCTTAGTTGATTATTTCTTTGATCAGAATGCAATTACCTTCTTCGTCTCTTCTGATTAAATGTAATTTGGAATCTATTTTGCCAGACATTAGAATCACAACACCTGCTTATTTCTTAATGACATTTGCTTAAATTTTTCCCATCCTTTCACCCAGAAGAGGTTTGAATGACAATGTCCCCCAACAGGCTCCTAGTATTTAGACTTTATGTCCCAGGTTGTTGTCTCTGTTCTGGGAAGTTTTAGGAGGTGTGGACTTGCTGGAGGAAGCATGCCATAGAGGTCAGGCTTTAAGAGTCCTTAAGCCTTGTCAGATTTCCAGTTGTCCTATCCTTCCTGTGCCTGCTTGAAGATCTATCTGTCTTCTTTTTTGCTTCAGCCACCTCTGCCACTACTCCTCCCCCACCACTATGAACTATTGCCCCTGGAACTGTCAACTCAAATAAACTCTTCTTTCTATGGGTTGCCTTGGTCATGTTGTTTATCATAACAACAAAAAAGTAACTAATGCAGAGACTGATGACAGGAGTAGGCTGTTTTTGTGAAGAATTGACCATATGAGTTTTTGGAGGGATATGGAAGATTTTGGATGGTTGGATTTGGAAAGTAGTTGAATACTGTAAGCAGAGCTAAATGAGCCATTTTGAGAAGAGCCTGGAAAAAAAGTAGTGTGGAGAAGAAAGTAGTTCTGGGGTGAATTTAGGACTTAAACAGCAAATGAGATATTTTGGCAAAGTGTCTGGCATAGTTTGACTGCAGCCTAAGCACATGCCTGAGGATAAGTTGAAAAGTAATGGACTAATTAATATCTTTAGTGGAGAAAATTTCAATACAACATAATGTTGACTCTGTGACATGATTATTAGTGGTGGATGCTATGCAGATTTACAATGAAAAAGAGAAAGTAGGGTAGAAAGAAGTATAAAATGTACAGTTTGGAGGGGAAAAAAGGAGCATTAGGAAGCTTAATAACACTGCAGCCGATGCCTGTGCTGAGGGAGAGACTCTATTTGATAGGAGAGTAATGGCTTTATGGAAAGGGTTCTAGATTTGTATTTTTAAGAATGAAAAGAGTACTCTCAGGGTGAGACCCTGCCCAATTTAACTTCCTTCTAAAAGGAAGTACCCAAAGGTACTTTTGGTTCCTTTTAGAAGGAACCCAAAGGTACCCAAAGTTGCGGAGGCCAAGCAGTATGTGGCAAGGTGTCCCTGAATAAAGAGGTCTCAGACAGACCCTTGCATGAAGCTGAAAATTTGAATCCTTGTTGGCAGCTGTGTCCCCAAGATGATGGTAGAGCCCTAAGACCTTTTACAGGACTGGTGCACAGAGGAAGCTGTAGCAGCCCAGGAGGGAGACATATGTTGTATACAGCAAAGCTGGAGGAGTGAGCTGCTGAGGCCAGTGGAAGTTAAGTCCGATAAATGGGGTAAAGAGCTGCAGGATTTGATATTTGCCCTGCTGGTTTTCAGTCTTGTTTTAGTCTGATATTTCTTCACCATTTCTTCACTCCTCCATTTTGGAATAGTAATGGGTATTTGGTTCGACTGTATGTTGGAAGTATACAATTTGACTTTTGATTTTACTGGGACTCACAGTTAAGATAGTTCTTTGAGTCTCAGGAGAAACTTTGGATTCCAGACTTTTTTAATTTTTTCAACTTTATTTATTTTTTATGTGTATAAAGATACTGTCTGCATGTAGGTTAGTGCACCCATGTCATGCAATGCCACGGACACCCTCTTCTTCTGACCTCGGCAGACTCTAGACTTTTGAATGGTATTGAGACTGTTTAAGACTATTGAAAGTGGACTAAATGCAGTTTGCATTTATATGGTTCTGAGCCTCTGGTGGCCAGGGAGTAGAATGTGGTGGCTTGGAGGAGAACGTCCCCCATAGGCTCCAAGTATTTGGGCATTCTTTTCCAAGTTGGGGCTCTGTTTTGGGAGATTTTATGACAGAAACAGAACAGTAACTAAAATACACCCTAAGGTGGTGCCTAGCCTTGAAGTGAGTTTCTTATGAACCACAAAAAGGTGGATTTTGTTTATTAAGCCATTTGGTTAGTCTGTATTGTTTAATTGGGGAGTCGAGGCCATTTTTTTCAGGCATATTATTTTCAATAATAACAAAGTTATTTGTGTATTGGGGCTGGAGAGATAGCCTAGCAGTTAAGAGCACTGACTGCTCTTGCAGAGGACCCGGGTTTGATCCCCAGCATCCATATGGCGGCTAAGAACCATCTGTAACTCCAATTCCAGGAGAACTCCAGTTCCAGGCGAATCCGAGACCCTCTTCTGACCTCTGCAGCATTGCACGACATGGCTGCATAAACCTGCATGCAGATAGTACATTCATACACATACAAAAAAATAAAAAAAGAAAAATTTGTATTGGTTAGAGCTATTTTATTTTTTGCTTTTTTGTTCTTAGTTCTATTTTTGTTTCCTTCATTTGTTTTCTGTCTCTAAATTCTTGAGTATGGTCTTTCTTTCTCCGGTACTTTGTGTTGCTTTGAGTATTTGTTTGGTGGACATAAATTTGATCTTATTTGTATCATGGAAGCTTCTTCTTTCCCCTTTATTACGATAGACAGTTTTACTGGGTAAAGCATTCTGGGCTGGCATCTATGATCATTCAGGGTTTGGAATAACTTTACTCCATGGTCTTCTGGCTTTTATCATTTGTGATGATAAGTCAACTGTAATTCTGATATATTTTACTTTATATGTATCTTTTCTTTCTTTCTTGCAGCTTTCAGTACTCTCTCTTTGTTCTGTACATTTAATGTTTTTACTATGATATGCCATGGGGAGTTTCTGTTCTGGTCCTGACCATTTGATGTTCTGTGTGTTTCTTTCTCTTTTGTGTATATTGCTGCTCATAGATTGACAGTTTGATAGTTTGAAGGCTAATAACAGGCATATTTTTGTATAAAGTAATATTCCTCATGATTGTCAGTGCTATGACCAACAGAAAAATACATAAGAGAAAGCAAAATTTAGTATCAAAGCATTTAAAGGAAGTGGTTAAAGGCAAAGGGCATATGCTACTTAAATTTTAGAAAAGCTACCTGTTCTTCATCAGCAATGCAGTACTTTAATGCCTTTCAGTGTCTGCAGATGCTAATTATTAGTGTGCAATGTTTGGATATAAATTATTTTTGCCTCTTCCTTCATTCTTTTCTATGTTCCTTCCCTTCTTCCTTTCAGTTTCCTTCTTCCCTTCCCTCTCCTCCACTCCCCTCCTCTCCTCTTCCATTTGCTTTGCAGTATTAGCCCCTTATTTTCATAGAAAATATTCTTGCATACCAAAAAATCAGATATCTTGACAACATTTTGGTTTGCAAATCCATGTAATTGGCTTCTCTTTGTGTGTGTTCAGTGAAGTTTACAGCTTTCACTCTTTCTCTAGCCACTGCCCACCAAGAACACCTATCTGGCAATTTTCTAGCATCGGCAAGATTCCTTTTCATGTGTATTTTCTAGAATATCCAAATGGCAATCTCTTAAAAGAAAAGACTCTGAGCTCCAGATTTGGGGAAAAGGGCATTTAGATCACATTCAGAGCAAAATCAAAGCAATATTTTTTTCTGAATAACTTTTCACTGATTATGGGTATCTGAGATTTTTCCTCTGCTTGGATTGGAAAAACTCAAACCTCCCTTTAATGGAACTCTAGCTTCTCAATGCCCAGGATGTGTTCATGGAGAGTCTGAGCTACAGAGTCAATTGTGGTTGAACTTCCTTTTATTTCATAGCTTTATGTGAGCTAAACTATACATATTAAGAGAATGCCATAGTCTATCTAGAATTTCTGTGAATTTTGTGGTAAGAGTATAGATAGCCCATTATGTAGACTGACAATATTTGTGCTTTGTTTTGTTTTCAGAGAAGGTTTCCCTATAGCCCCAGTTGGCCTGTACAGACCAGGCTGGCCTCTACCTCACAGAGATTCTTCCTGCCTATGCCTCAGGAATGACTGACGGGATTAAAAGTGTGCACCACCATGCCCAGTTTGACAATATTTTAAGAACAGAAATTTTGGACAAGTTCAGTGTGACATTTTCAAGACCTTTTGTGTTTGTTTCTGTTTGCTCTCTCTCTCTCCCTATATAATATAGTTCTCTCTAATAAAATGCTACTTTAAACGGCAGAGTCAGCTTCATCATTTTATTGAAAAGAAAACATCTGGAAATCAGTTAACATTGTGTTGACAATCCCCCAGGTTGGATGGGAATTTTGGGGTCCGACCAAAGAAGAAGGAATGGGGGGTGAGAGGTGCAGAGTCAAAACACAGACCCTGGGAATCGGGTGAACGCAGACAGAGGGTGCGCTGTGTGTTAGGGGTTATAGTACTGCATTCCCAGCTCTCCTCTTGTTGTCTTCTGATTGGCCCAGGTCTGCAATGCTGCTTATATGGTCTCACCTGCCTTGAGTAGATTAGGTTGATGAGGGACAAGCTCTGCGCATGCGTAATTCTCAGCATACTAGCTATACTACAACATTGGACTATAGATCCATTTTTTCCTATTTGCTCTTCTCTCAAATTTTACCAAAAATTCAGTTATGTTTGAGAGATTCTAAATATAGTTTTCTTTCTTTTTTTTTTTTTTTTTGGTGTTTTTGAGACAGTCTCCCTTTGGTCTCAGCTGGCCTGGAGCTCATTATATAGAACAGGCCGGCCTTGAACTCAGAGATCTGCCTGCCTCTGCCTCCTGAGTGCTGGGATTAAAGGTGTGCACCACCATACCACCATGCCTGGGTAAATATAGTTTTAAGAAAGTCAAAGTCAATGTGAAGTTTTGATTATGCAATCACATGTGAACCTAGGTGGTGGATTCAGGATGCAGAGTTCCTGCATGATGCCAACTTCTCCAGCATTTCCATAGAGATCATTGCAGGAAAGAATAGAGAATTATAGCCTTTTTTTTTTTTTTTTTCTGAAAGCCTGTCTCCAGAAAAGCCCTCATAATTAAATTAACTGTTTCAAAATGTGGACCTTTTCAGTTGCCTGGTTAAAACCCTCCGATGTTTCCTCATTGTAGTAGGATGACTCACAAATCTCCACAAAGATGATCTCCCCTCTCGCCTTGTCAGATTCATTCCTCTTGTTTTCTACTCATCTCTTCCAGTGCGTTTCCTAGCACACAGGGAATGCTTGAGTAAGTTAGCCCTTAAGGTTCCATTGTGTTATTAGTATTGTCAGTTGTTTGGAACGTTATTTCTACAAATTGTCCCATGGCCGCCCTGCTCTCATTTCCACATCCCCGCTACAACATTCTCTTCACATGCTTCCCCCTCTACTGTCCTGTAAAACTCATTTCTATGCTAAAAAGCTTATATTTAACCAGCTTAAAAGGATCTACATTTTGGCAGGTCAAGAATTTTGTCTTTTGTTTTCAACTATACATTCACAATTTCCTGACTATTGTTACATTGCAGGCATTCAATAAATATCTGTTGATTAGTAAGTTAGTGGATTATGTCTTGTCATTGAGCTAAGTAGTAATATTTTTCCAGTGTGAAACCAAGTGAGGGCAGGAAAAGAAGACTCTATGCCTGATTCACTCCATTTTCACTATTTTATTTCCTAAAAATAAACTCTGCTAAATATTTTCTCTAACATGACCTGGTGAATACCAGGACCTGCTTTATCCAAATAAGTTAACCTATAGTTTTTCAATTTTAAAAATCTTTTATTTTCATCTCTGAGTGTTTGCCTGTATGTGTCTTACTGTGCCCACCTGTGACATGTCCATGGAAGCCAGAAGAGAGCATTGGATCTCCTGGATCTGAAGTTAAGGACAGTTGTAAGCTGCCTTGTGGGTGCTGGGAATCAAACCTGGTCCTCTGAAAGAACATCCAGTACATTTAACTACCGAGCCATTTCTCCAGCCCCCTTAACCCAAGGTCTTTGTGGTCTACTTTCAGAGCCACATGTCCTTATCTTAATCTGGTTAGAGCATTATAAAGATTCCCATCAGTAAAATTAAACAGCAGCTCCTGGTGGAGAACTAGTGCTTTTAGAAATAGAGAATAGCAGTACAGATTTGTTCTTCACTCACTCAAAAACATTTTATTATCACATGGAATTGATAAATAAGCTGAAGACCTCTTGTTTGGGGAATTAGAAATATCCATAGAAGAGTAAGCCTGCATAACTAGATGGATGTATACATACAAACCTGTATATGAGTTCTGTAGCTTTGAGTGAGTCTATTAATGACATTTGATAACACAGAAGAATTAAATGGAGAAAATGTACCAGGAGATGTGAATTGAGCCTCCAATGACCAATGGTACTTGCATTAGACTTGTCCTGGAGCCACTGGTCCTTAGCAAGTGCAGGTTTCACCCTCTGGGAAGCAGGGAGTTTAAAGATATCTAGAGGCTGTTTTTAGTTGCCAAAATTTAGGATGCTACTGGAGCTTGGAATGTGGAGGCCAGAGTTTATGCTAGATACGCATCAGTGCGTAGAATACTCTAGGGCCCTTAACAAAGAATTAATTAGCTCAGCACATCAATGTTGCTGAGGTCATCAAACCCCACTCTAGGCAGTAGTTGCTTACTGGAGTTTGAATAAAGAGATGACACATGGAAAGCAATTTTTTCGCCAGTTTATCTCAGTTGTCAGTACTGGAAACCACCCTAAACAAAGCAGGATGTTTCATTATTAGAATAGATGTCTTGGTTACCTAAAGACCAGGAATTCAGACAAATCTTATAAAGAAATGGAAAGTATAAAAATGGAAACCTATCAGAGAAGTTTCCTTCTATTTTTCTTTCTGTCAAGATGTCTCTAAGGATTGTATTTTAAAGAATCTGTTCAATGCAGATGACAGAATATAACTGCCCCATACATGTGAATGTGATGTGTCACCTCACCACCCACTTTGATAATGATTGTCCCTTAAAGTTTTCATTGTATCCTCTCTTGATGTTCTTGGGAGTAAAGATTTTCAAAGCCAAATTTGGGTCTAGATCAACACATTTTCAGCTTTACAGGCTCTGACTTTTCTTGTATAGGCAAACGTTTAAAAACCTGCATTTCTTTTTTTAGTAGGCAGAAAAAAATGGAAAGAAAGACCACAAAGCATAACTTGTCAATGTGCAAAATTACCATCTAAAAAGATTTGTGCTTCTCAATTGGGTGAATTGCTCAGTATTTTCACTTTGAATTTCTGGCAGATATTCTGTAGCCAGAACTTTGTCATTTTGTGTTTGATTTAACCTGAGTAGAATATCCATGCACTAATAGGAAGAATAAAATCAAGTCCTTGTTCATGGGTTGGAGAAATGGCTGTGGTTAAGTGAATGCTGCTCTTGCAGACAACCTGAGTTTAGATTCTAGAACCCTGTTCAGGTAGCTCACAATCACCTATATGTAACTCCTTCTCCAATGGGTTCTGATGCCTCTAACCTCCCACAGACAGCTACACAGACACACAAGTGCAATATACATTGAGCATATTTCCCCATAGTTCTTGACTAAAAAAACCAAGTTTACAACAATTTTACTAAGAGCCTTCAGAAAAGTTTTTGAACTTTTTCATATATCCCAATCTCAGATACTTCTTATTTGTATGAGGATATTCGGGATATTATAACTTCATCCTTATTAAAGAAAGCAACTATAACTTTGTTTCCCTACATATCTCAGAAATCTATTTCTTTATGAAATACGTGTAAATTCATATTTTGTATTACAAAAGTATGGGAATCTTTCTTTTTATGCTGAACAGGGACCACGCAGCCCTGCTAAGGGGAATGGGAACACAGCGTCCGCTTTGCAGACACTGTGGGGAGCTGACCCCTTGGTGCAGAGTCCAGCTGGCTACTTCCCATAGCCTAGTCTGAGTGGTACTTCCAACTCAGGCCCTTAGCCTGGACCCATGAAACACGTGACTTCTCACCTGCCCAGAGCCTGGACAGGAATTCCAGGCTGATGGCTGATCACCTCCCTTCAGCCAATACCAACTCACAACACCACCTACCCAGATTGGTGGTCCACAAAGGGGATCCTTTTTCCACCCCACTGGCCACCTGAATGAAATGCAGGCCTATATTAGCCTGTATGTGTGCAATAATTAATAAAAATAATGGCCAGGAATTTTGTGATGATGTTAATATGAAATTCACATTTACTCCTTGCCACACCTTGCTTTTATAAACCAAATGTCAGTTCCCAGAGCCAATAATAGGTTCCCCAATTCCGCGCCAGTGAACCCCATTGCCCCGCCCAGCATCACGCACCTAGGCCATGTGGCTTGCTCCTCCTTGGGGCGGGGCCAGACCCTCAGCGATGAGGTGCCCTGAGGTGTGCTAGCTGGAAAGCCTGTTCACATTTCAAGCTGGATTTCCCCACACAAAAGGATCAATTCCTTGGGTTAGTCTTATAAATTTACATTTCTGCTCATTTTATAAGTGAACAAAATTGAGAGACACAGAGATGATGATAAACCAAACTTTCTTTTTTATATTAATTAGTTTAATTTAACCCTTCCACAATATTTACACATATCAAACCATCAGGTTACATACCACAAATATATATATATATGTATACATATATACATATACGTATATATATATGTATATATACATATATATACGTATATGTATGTATATACATATATGTATATATATATATGTATATATATACGTATATATGTATATATATATATACATATATACATATATA
>VZQC01015089.1:2449828-2551637 GCA_009823505.1 Rhizomys pruinosus
TTTGGACATTTTAAGGACTGTGGGGCTTTTAAGGTTGTACTGTCTTAGGTTGTGATTAATGTTAACATCATACTTTGGGGATAAGAACTGGAAAGGTGGTGGTTTAATAGTGATGTGTTTTGTGTGTCAAGTTGACAAGGGGTCAATTGTGCTGGATAGCTTTAGTGTCAACTTGACACACCTGGGTTGAGGGAGCCTCAATTGGGGAATTGGCTCCATTGGACTGGCCTGTGGCCACATCTGTGGAGTATTGTCTTGATTGTTGGGCAATGTGGGAGGGCCCAGCCCACTCTGGGTGGTGCCACCCTGGGCAGGTTGTTGTGTACTGTATAAGAGGGCAGGCTGGGCATGAGCCAGAGGAGCAAGACAGTGAACAGCATTCCTCCATGGCCTGTGCTTCAGCTTCTGCCTCCAGGTTCCTGCCCTGAGTTCCTGCCTTGGGCTCCTTAAGTGATGAACTGTGACCCAGGAGATGTAAGCTGAATAAACCCTTTCCTCCCCAAGTTGGTGTTGGTCAGAGTATTTTGTCACAGCAACTGAAGACAAACCACAACAGACACATTCCCTTCTCCCTGCCCCCACCCCACTCCTGTTCATGCCTTCTGCCGTACATGTCTTGCATCTTTCTCTCAGTCTTTCCAATGGTTTTCCCTGCAGAAGCTTGTTGTTTTGGGCAGAGTTTAACTGTATCATTCAGTTCTTTAACCCAGTCTTTATGTTGTTGTTTTTCCCTCCCCTTTGTAATGTCCCAACAAATGACTAATCATCACATATGTATCAAAATCCTCTGGGAATAAACTGTATGTTAATTCCAAAATATGATTAGGAATTCACATTACCCCCTTTAATTTTATATTACTCTAAAATATGAATACATACCTTCCATCCATATACAGTAATTACAGAGTTTGAAAATAAGTGGTAGGTGGATTCTAGAGCCTGTTAAGAGATTTACATTATAACAACACAGTTGCTTTCAGATAAAAAGAAATATAACAATAATGTTGTTCAGCTTGCCTTTCACCTAAGGATTTGGAGTCTTCAACATCATTAATAAAGGAAATAAATGCAAATTAAAGCCACTCTGATATGACTGGCTAATATCAAGAAAACAAAAGACACCAAATGCTGGAGAGGTTGTGGGGAAAGAAGACCACTCATCCACTGCTGGTGGGAATGTAAACTTGTACAACCACTATGGAAAGCAGTGTGGAGAACCTTTAAAAGACTCAAAATGAGCGTACCACCTGACCCAGTCATACCACTCCTGTATATATACCCACAAGATTTGTCCTACTGCAAAGATACAGGAACATCTATGTTTATTGCAGCTCTCTTCACAACAGTGAAGAAGAGCTAGAACCAAGCCAAATGCCCCTCAAAAGATGTGTGGATGACAAAAATGTGGTACATCTACACAACGGAGTTCTATTCAGAGGTAAAGAAAGATGACATCATGAACTTTGCAGGTAAATGAATGGAACTTGAAGCCATTATGCCAAGTGAAGTAACACAGTCCCAGAAAAACAAATGGCAAATGGTTTTCCTCATTTGTGGATGCTAACACCAATTCCCCAGATGAAAGGCAGGCTAGAACCAAACTTTCTTTTCTTTTGGACTATAAATATTTTTAATCCCATACTGAATTATACATCTGCATTTAATTGCTTTTCTTTTTATAATTTTTATTGAGCACGTTTCATACATTTCTTAATCAAATTTAGACTTGTCTCCCTATCCATGCCCATACCTCATGACCTGCCAGAGCTCATGGATTCTGCCATATGTGTTAAGTCCTGTCTTGCATCTTTTTCTCAGTCATTTTTTTTAACCTTTTGATGCAGAAGTTTACCGTTTTGTTCAGTTCTTTTTAAATTTTTTTTTATTAATTATATTTATTTCCGTATGTGTATGAATGTACTGTCTGCATGCAGGTCTGTGCACCCGTGTCGTGCAATGCCGCGGAGGTCAGAAGAGGGTCTCAGATTCCCCTGGAACTGGAGTTCTCCTGGAATTGGAGTTTCAAACGGTTCTCAGCCGCCATGTGGGTGCTGGGGATCGAACCCAGGTCCTCTGTAAGAGCGGTCGGCGCTCTTAACCGCTAGCCATCTCTCCAGCCCCATTGTTCAGTTCTTTGAACATGTTTTTCTCACTCTTTTTTGTTCCCTTTAATTTTATATTACTCAAAATATGCATAGATATACTCCACACATAAATCAATATTACAAAGTCTGAAAATAAACTATAGGTTAATTCCAAAACCTGTTTAGGGATACACATTTTAAAGGTACATACAGGTAAAAAAATCTAAATTACATGTATGTTAGGATCAAACTTTCTTAATCAGAAACTTCCTCAAGTTTTTTTTTAAATAGAAATTTGAATTGAATAATATATAGAGGAACCGATGAATAAACAATAATGATACCAAACCCCATTGACTTTTGAGCAAATTATCAAAATTTCCTCTTGGGGCTACAGCGATGACCCAGTGGTTAAGAGCAGTGACTACTCTTTCAGAAGATCAGGGTTTCATTTTCCACCCCCTTTGTGTCAGCTAACAACTGCCCATGACTCCAGTTCCAAGGAATGTTACACTCTCTTCTGGCCTCTGGAGGCATTGCTGGCATGTGGTACACTTAATATATGCAGGCAAAACACTCATACATGCAAAACTTTAAATTACGGTATTTTCTTCCTAAGATTATGTCTTATACATTTGTATAAAAACAGACACCCATAGATTAATGTATTTTACTGATTTTTGTTTTCCCAAACAGTTATGAATAAATGAAAAATTAACACATATGTTACTCAAAAAACTCAAGTAATTTTTAATATCTTGTAACTTGATTATCATTATAAGTAAGGTCTGATACTTACACTATCATAAGGAAATTTTTATTTTATCTGAATATATGTTTGATTTAAAATGTGAAATTTCCCTATAGACTCACATATTTGAACCTTTGGTCCCAGCAGGTGGTGTTGCTTAGGAAAGCTGTGGAACCTATAGGGGTAGAGCATTACTGAAGAAAATGGGTCACCAGGGCCTGGCCTGGAAGCTTTGTAGCCTGGCTCTACCTTCTGTTCAAGCCTCTGGCTCCTAAGTGTCAATGCACTGTGACCAGCCGGATTCCCATTCCTGCTACCACACCTTCCCTGCCTGCCTCAAATCTTCTCTGTCATGAGGGGCACATCCCTCTGGAACTGTGAGCCCAAAGAATCTGTTATTCCATAAGTCTCTTAGGTCAGGGTATTTTATCACAGCAAAGAAAAAATAAGTACAGCAAAATAAAATGTCAAAATGTTTAATATTTTGAATCATTCTCATATTGGAGAATTTGGGTAAATAAATATTAAATGCTTAGTCAGTATCCAGAGTGTTACAAAATTTTTAAAAGCTATCTAGTGAATAACTCTTTTATTAGTTATTTAAATCTGAAACAACTTAGCATAGTATTAATGACAAAGTTAATAGTAACCTAAAACATTAGATTGGATGATTGATAATTATATCAATTAGATTATGATAGTAAAAGACTATACTCTTGCTTTATAAGACATTATTTTAAAAGAATTACCATCAAGGAAAAACAACACTAAAGCATTACACTTTGTTGATTTTGTTCAAACATACTCAACAAGGGATATTTGGGAAAACAAATTAGACTCTATAGTCTTTATTATGTATTTAAGAATATATTAAATTAGATGGGGAGCTGTGGATGTGGGGATCTAAATACCATCCAATTATAGTGTATGAAAAATCTCAAAAAATTAATAAAAATAAAATATTAATTATACACTAAAATAATGCTATTTGGATATATTATGCAAGATAAAATGTATTATTAAAACTAAAATATAGTGTTTCTATGATCACAGAGATTGTGTTATCATTACATCTCATGGAATTAAAAAAAAAACAGTTTAGTTTTCATTGCTTAAGCAAAAAGGTTACCAAACTTCTTTTTAAAAATAGTGATATTTCTCACCTGGTATGGTGGCACATGCCTAGAATGCCAGCATTTGGGAGGCATAAGTAGGCAGATCTCTGTGAGTTCAAGGCCAGCCTGGTCTACATAGTGAGTTCCAGGCCAGCTGGGGCTAAAGGGAGACCCTGTCTCAAAAACACCAAAAAAGAGTAATATTCCTTGAGTAAATGTGTTCAGCCCACAGTGGCTTTCCAACCTAGAAAGCTACAAACTGATGTAAGTTACATTGAGAGTACACAACCATTTCAGTTAAAATAAATGCAGATTGCACTTGAGCCTGTTGCAAAAGTGAGCCTAAGTTAATTTTAAAGTTTGCACAACAATCTTGAGCTCTCTCACAGCTAATTGGGAGGAATTATGTCTTCCCTGTGGATATTTTGTGTTCCTTTCCCTCCAAGACTGTAAGACTCATGCTGGCTTCTCCCCCCCCCCCCGGAGATACATTCAACTGAATGTTTCATTAAATACCTGACTAATGGACACATAATTACTGACCTGCAACTCTCTTCTTCTGTTCTGCATTATTTAAACATCTGTTTCCTGGGGCATGGATAGAAATATTTCCAGTATAGAACTTTGAGAAAGCAGAATCCACACTGGATGTATATTTGTTGAATCAAAAATTTGTTGAGGGCTGGAGAGATAGCCTAGCAGTTAAGAGCACCAACTGCTCTTGCAGAGGACCCGGGTTCGATCCCCAGCATCCACATGGTGGCTAAGAACCGTCTGTAACTCCAATTCCAGGAGAACTCCAATTCCACAAGAACTCCAGTTCCAGGGGAAGCTGAGACCCTCTTCAGACCTCCGCAGCATTGCATGACATGGGTGCACAGACCTACATGCAGACAGTACATTCATACACATACAAAAATAAATAAAATTAAAAAAAATTGTTGAACTAAATAGTGCATATGTTGAAGGAAAATATATTAAATATTCCTTTCACATTGTAGACAAGGATTTGAGATGCAGAAAATATTCTGTGAAGTGTTCAAGGTACACCAGGTTTCTATATATGTACTCCAGTGATATTCTTATTCTGCTGTGCTTCTTAGGATCAGATCATCCTAATTGACTAGTCTGTAACTCAGACTTTCTAATTTGTAGTTTTATTAAAGTTAAATTGTAGCTTCATAGAAGTCCCAAATTAAAGACTAATTGTTAACATCAATGTCTTTCCACATTTTATTATGGAATCCCACTCTTTGGCCAATTGCCCCTATAAACATTTCGTTGTCTAGTTTAGAGCTGGATATGGCTATGTTGTCAGATTCTAACAAATGATGGACAAATGCATTCTTATCTCAGTCTCTCTTACTTATTTTTTTCATAATTTAATGTTATTTTTTGTCCATTTGATTGGTGCTGAGATGCAGCCCAGTCTTGCCTTGAACTCATTAGGTAGTTGGGTATGATCTTGATACCCTGCTTCTACCTCTCAAGCCTCTTTTAATCTTTTTTTGCTGTAAGAGGAAATGTAATGTTTACTGTTCCAGAACATTTTTCCTAATTAGTATCCAATGCTCTAATGAGATAATAACACTGTAGAATAAATCTGAATAACAACTATGGATTCTCTGCAAAACCTAAGCTGATGGACTTGCATCACTTTGTGTGTGCAATAAAAGTGCTTTTCCATCATATTAAATTGCTACTCTCTGTAATTAGTGACAGGCGCACATACCACAAACGAATATAACTTTTCTCCTTTCTGTAAAGGGATTTTCTCCTAAAACTTTCCATATAAGCTATAGTTTCTTTCCATAATTGAAAAAGGAAATATTCATAAACTTGTGAAATGGAGAAAATTTATATTTTTATCATTTAAAAAAATGAAAAAAACATCTGACGATTATTTGTTTTTCATTGGTCAGTTTCATCAGAGAAGAATTTCAGAATATACAGCAGATATTATTTGAAACATCAACCTCATGGTTATTAACTTTTCCTTACCAATCATATTACTATGATCCTCTTGACAATGCAAATATATATTTTATTTGGTGCATTATTTAGGTAGTTCATATAAATTGATGATGATAATATCGATTATGTTTAAAGGTGTTATCAGGAATTACAGGTGAATGGCTTGTTAATTAGTGGCAATTTAGAACATAATAGTCAATAAAGCAGTAAGAAGATAATGGACTAGATATGTGTAATTAGACAATAAACACCTTCGAATGCTTCAAATGTTAGTAGGAAGAGCAACTCAACTTGTTTTGGGAGTGAATTAAGCTGCCTGTGTATAAAAAGTACATATGTTTGCAATATTTGGAACTGATTGCTGTGAAATTTGTTCCATGTGGGTGATCCTAGGAATCTAGAATTTGAGCACTTTAAGTGATTATTATAAGTGTAAATTTTTGTCAATGTAACACAAACTTATACGTATCTGGAAGAAGAAATCTCAATTGAGGAATCATCTTCATTAGATGGGCCTTTGGAAATGCCTGGGAAGCATTTTCTTAATTGCTTATTGATGTAGGACAGTTGAGCTCACTGTGGAGAGCCATCCTAAGGCAGGTGGGCCTGGTTTATGTAGGGAAGGTAGCTGATCAGGCGAGGGGAAGCAAGCCAGTAAACAACTTCCTCCAGAGTCTTATCAGGTTCCTGTCTTGATCTCTTGCCTTTGCTGGCCTTACATCACGGGATGTGGGAAGTAAGCTAAATAACCCTTTCCTCCCCAAGTTGGACTTGGCCATAGCGTTTATCACAGGGACCGAAAACAAACTAGAATACTATGGCTTCAAGTTGATTGTATTTTTTGATTTAAAATAAATTTATTATTTGCTTATTTTATTACCTACTTGGAATGTTTACCAAATTTATCTTTTGATCAGCCTTTTTACATTGAAGGGTTAGCTTTGTTAATGTGCACTTTATATAACTCACCATAGTTTTGACATTGAACAATATATCTTTGGGTTCTTTTAGCCCCCAAATTTAAATAAGCCTACAATTATATATGGTGTGAGCAGTATGTTATTTCAATACCTATGAAATTCAGTGTTATTCCTTTTAACATGGTGCGCTTGCTTATGGACTTACTGACATTTACTGTAAAGAATATATCTTTCCTTGTGAGTATAAAGATCTTTTATATAGTTAATGCAAAGCCAGCTCAGCTTTAGCAATATGCTGTTAGTATCTTTGTGTTTGCACCTGTAAAATTTCTTCTTATAGCTATAATTATGTAGGTGTCTCCCATAAATCCCATTTTTAGAAAGGATCTTACATTGAGTAGATCTCATAATGACCTCAATGAAATTTTTCTATTATTCTCATGATCAGTTCAATTCACTTTTGAGACACCTGCTTAGTGTTTTCCAATCTTCGAATGACCATGGTAATTTCTGGGGCCATGGGAGCAGGGCATTTCCAAATGACTACAGTTTCCATTATACTAAAAGAATATCCTCTCCGGGGATTATAAAAGCTGTAATTTCATCTCAGGGTTCCTATGACTAAACTGTTTGAGTTTGCTCCTACAATTTATGACATTACATACACCCTCAAAGGAATTACAGACTTATAATACCCCTTGAGATATATTATTATTCTTTAAGTTATTCGTGTTTATGTCTAAAAAGATTCTGCTGGCAGCGGTTGATGGGGGAGTGGATTGTGTAGTAACCTCTCCAGTGGTTTTTAGCAATTTAAAAGACAACTGTATCTTAACACAAATGCCTTTCTATAGCAAGCAACTCATTCAGTTGAAAGAACAAAAATTTCAAAAGGCTTAACAGAGTTCTTGAATCTGCTGTTCAAATACATAAGCCTAACTATACATAATCAGTAGTCAATGTTTTTTTTTAATTTATTTTTATTGATGCTTTGTGTATTTCATACATCATTTTCCAATTCAGTTCAGGCATATATCCCCTTCCCTTCCCCCCCACCCCACCCCTACCCATCGCAGATCGTGCATTCTGCCGTAAGTTTTCTGCATCTTTCTCTGCTTTTTTGTTTTGTTTTGTTTTGTTTTCATTTTTTTTTAACAATAGGTGATAATTTGTGAGTACAAGCATCCTTCATGTAAAACCAATTTGCAAGCAGTTGTGCCCAAACCCACACAGCTCATGGGTCCCACCATCCTGAAAGGGGGGGCTTGTATGTTCAATCAAGTTGATCAAATGAGTGTCCAGTCTATATTGTTGTAGTTTCACCATTAACCCCAATCGCAAGAGTCCTTACATTCGACCACGCACCCTCTTCCACAGATTGTTCCTCTAGGCTTTAGAAAAAGGGGCACAGGTGTGATGATGGAAGCAAAAACACTCTACTTTCTTGTCGGAGCTTGATGTCTTTGGTCTCTAGTCCAGTTCTGGCTGTTTTCTGTTCTGGGCTGCAAGCTTGTCCAGGCTTAACCTTTCGATCTACTAATGAAGCACATGCAATTAGATATTTAGTGTATTTTAACATACTAAATATATAGCCTTTCGATCCTACTAATGAAGCACAGGCAAATTAGGCATATATGTGCGTATTTAAACAGTACTAATTATTTTGGGTTACTTTGGTATAGACAGTATGTTTGGATGGTATGTCAATTCATGATCTACATTTTTTCTGGCAAGTATGGCAGGGTCTCTCGAGGTGGTTTATTAACATCTCCTAAACCATTAGAGGATGAAGCTTGTGACACACCGTGGGTTATTCCTCCAAGGAGAGAGAGCCAATAGCCAATTAGATTTGGGATATACAGAATATGGCTGCCACTGCTGCACAGTATTTCCAGGCAGATGAGGTGTAGCTGGTGCTGACGGAGGAGTCTTGCTGACTCAAGGAGACCTATATTTGCTTTATTGGTTTAGTGGTCTTTGGTAACACTCTCTGCGCATCCCAGAGAACATCTTATACTTGCAAGTGCGGTCTCCATACATCTTTTCCATGTTTGTATCACGGTCTTCAACAGCAGGGCCTTATTGCCTCTCTTCCTGCAGATATCCCAGTTAGGAGGCAAGGAGCCTTTACCATTTGTTGTGGGGCTTGGATCCCCTGGCCAACATCTCCTTGGTAGAATAATCCATTGTTGATGTCAGAGCTCCTGTATTGATATATTTTGTTTAGGTGCATCGCTTAAGGAGACTTTAGCCATTATATTTGGTTCTGAATAGAACAATAATCTTTTTCACAGTTCAATTCTATGTCTGAGTTAATTGGTGATATAAATTGTCTTGTCCACATTAGCTTTAACTAAAATCTTATAACAATTACTTTGGGATTGGTATAAAAATGTTCTCTATAATTTTACTGTCATATAGTATCACCTGGTAGCAATCTCTTTCACCTATAGGATGATTTAACTCAAAAATATGAACTTTGTTTCCCAAGTTAATCACATACAGTAACCCAAAACAGCATGGGTGAACTTGATGAAATCTGTGCCTTGATTTCCACCCTATAGGTATGTACTTAAAACAACTGCTTTTTTGAGACCAAGGGTCAAAACTAAACACCTTAAATAAAAAAGGGGATATAGATAGATATAAACTTTTTGTCAAAACTCACTTGTAACCCAAATCTCAAATAACTATGGGAAAGGATTTGTATGTTCCAACAGGCCAGAGTATCACCAACTTAATGGCTGAGAAAGAAAATGCAGCTTTGCAGTGAGTAGGATGTACCAGAAAGTGCCAGCAGAAGGATTGACTCCTCTGCGCATTGAAGGGAAGAAATGCCTCAGATTGCTGCAGACATCAGGCCCCTCTGTGGATCCTACTAGTAACAACTATTTTTTAATGATTCCTAACGAAGCTTACCTTCTAGGTGCTGCAAAGGTTTTAATACAAGAGACTTTCTTAACTCCCCCCCCCATAGAATAAAGAGAAATAAGAGGATGATGAGGTCATTCTCCAGCTGAGATTGGAACCAGCTGTTATAGAAGTGTTCTCTTGTAAAATCAGTAAAACTGCCTTCTTTAATTGACTAGTAGTCAATGGTTTTAAGACAAGCTCTATACAGCACAATGTGTTATCTCATCAAATTAGATGACCAATGATTATATGTATAGAGATACAGAAATTCCCCTGGATCTAAAATGTTATATCATTTTCTTTCTAATGAAGTCTGAATCCATGACAGTGTTATTATTTTTAATATTATTTTCACAGGCACTATGCAGCAATTTCTAAATCTTAAAGATGAGTAACATTTTAAAAAGCACTAGGATTTCTTAATTTAAACCCTTTTGGCATTTGGACTGGAGCTTATTTATTCCAGGAGCATTTTATACATTGTGGTGTATTTTGACCATTCTTGGTCACTGTTTGTCTATTGAGAAGAGTAGTATAGTAGATTTGTGACAAGCCATTGTGTCACCACAAATTACCAAATATCTACTGATGGATAAAATGGACTCTAGTTGAGAACCACTATAGAAATCCATTCCACTTTATTGAATAGGATGGCACCAACCATTTATTTTAACTCTGAAAATGAGTGTTCTCGGGATTCTACTGAGGCTATGGAATATATGGTGTAATAATAGCATAAAAGTTTATTATTAAACTTTTCCCATAAATCTTATATTATTTTTCAATTGAATTTAGAGTCACTTCCCTTTCCATGCCCCCCACCCCACCTGAGTCCCTGCACTCTACCATACATGTCTTGCATCTTTTTCTGAGTCTTTCCAGAGTTTTATCCCAGTTCTTTTGTTGTTGTTCTCTCTAACTTGTGTTGCTTCAATATATATACATACATACATAGTTATATATACATATATATGTACATACCCATATCACCTGAATTGGAGGATTTTTTTTCTTCTAAAAGATGTCTTGTTTTCCTTAAGGAAAACAATCCTCCCTTGTGCTCCACGCTGGGGACTTTTCCTCCCATGGTCCCCCCAAATGAAGTCCATTAAGCACGCATCCTGTCTTGATCCCCCTGCACTGGTCTAAACCTTTTATTACAGACAGCACATATTACAGCACAAGAAAGGTGTTTGAAAAATCCTGTCCAGCTGGGCGTGGTGGCACATGCCTTTAATCCTAGCACTTGGGAGGCAGAGGCAGGCAGATCTCCATGAGTTCAAGGCCAGCCTGGTCTACATAGCAAGCTCCAGGCCAGCTGGGACTAAAGGAGACCCTGTCTCATAAAAAATAAAAAAAAAAAAAGAAAAGAAAGAAAAAGAAAAATCCTGACCTATCCTCTCCCTCTAATCATTTATAGTCAATGTAAACAGTTTAAATTCTGTAAGTAAATTTATAAAGTTATGTGCTATGAAGATACATAGCTTTGTACAATTCATAGTTATGCAAGTGTCTACACATATGGATGCATGGATGCATACTTATCCTCATATAAAAGTTAGGATCGAAAGGTTATTCCTGGACAAACTGTCAGCCCATGAAAGGAAACAGCCAGAATTGACCAGAGTCCAAGTCAACAGCTCCAGAGAGAGTGGACTGTTTTACCTCTCATCCACCTGTGCCCCTTTTCTAAGCCTAGGGAACAACCTGCGGAAGAGGGGGCGTGGTAGAATGTAAGGGCTGCGATTGGGGTGAATGGTGAAACTACAGCAATGTAGTCTGGACACTCATTTGATCAACTTGATTGAACAAACAACCTGTCACCCCCCACTGGATGGTGGGGCTGTAGGTGTTTGGGCACAACAGCCTGCAGATAGGTTTTGCATGAAGGATGCTTGTACTCATGGATTATCACTTATAGCTAAAAATGAAAAAAAAAAAACTGAGAGAAAGATGCAGGACAGTTATGGCAGAATGCATGATCTGGGATGGGGTGGGGTGGGGGGGGGAGAAAGGGAAATATGCCTAAACTGATTTGGAAAATGATGTATGAAATACACAAAGCATCAATAAAAAAAAAAAAAAAAACATGCTTTTAATCCCAGCACTTGGGAGGCAGAGGCAGGTGGATCTCTGTGAGTTCAAGGCCAGCCTGCTGTACAGAGTGAGCTCCAGGCCAGCTGGGACTAAAGGGAAACCCTGTCTCAAAAAAACAAAACAAACAATAGTTGGGGCTCTCAGGGAGACCTGCTCAAAGAAGACCATAGAAAAAAAAGTTAAAACAGCAAAGAACAAAAAACTGAATAAATACATGGGGATAAAAAGTGAGCAGATGGTTCTCCAAAGTACAAAATGGCCAAACAAAAACATGAAAAATATTCAGCAAACTTTAACCATTATGGAAATTTAAATTAAATTTGAAGCTAAACAAAATGGATATCATAAAAATGTTCTGGTAGGGATTCAGCAAAATGAACCCCCCCCTTTATTATTGGAAGACATATTACTCTAGCCACTATGGAAATAAGTATGAATGTTACTTTGAAACCTACACTTAGACCAACTGTATGACCCAGCTCTAATTCTCTTGAAAGAATAAAAATAAGTACCCAACAGAGATGCCTTCACAGCCATGTTTATTGCTGCATTCTTCAAAATAGCTGCACTGTGGAATCTATCTCTACCCCTGCCAGAGAAAAAATGTATAGGGATAATGTGGTATAGGTTCATAGCAGAGTATTATTCTACCACAACAAGGAGGAAATCATGTTATTTCTAACAAGATCATTGTGTTAAATGGAAACCCAGGCTTAGAAATATAATTATCACAGATTTTCTCACATACATAGAAATCTTATTAATTTAAAAGGCATAGATGAGAAATATTTGGGAAGAAAAATGAGACAGCAAGGAAAGGAAATGGAGCCAATGGGGGCAGGGAAAGATGAGTATGATCAGAGGATTATACAAATAATGACATTAGGAAACATGCATGAAAATGTATCATAAGGAAACCCCATATTTCATATAATTAATATATATTAACAAAATAGTGTTTCATGCAAAAATGTGTCCTAACAAATTTATATACACACTTAAGTGAACTTAAGAGAATATACTATTTACGCATGAACATGATTATGAATAACATAGAAATTCTAATTATATCAGAGCTTGCAACAAAATATTGATGAAATAAATATAATTAAAATAATTGAGGAAAGTATTCTGAATATATTCGTTTCCACCTACATTAGTTTATTACTCTAGTTTTCATATTTTAACCATTTTTTGACAATTCTATACTTACATCTATATAGTCATAGGAAGTAAATACAGTATGGCGTCTAGCATGGCTGTAATCTACTCTGTTATAACCCAATTAGCTGCCTTCTGCCAGGACCAATAAGGATCTCTCACACTCATCTTTATATTTCCTGCCGTCGTTATGAATCGTACATCTCGATCCTTTCATCTGGTCTCTCTATCTCTTCTTCTCGTTGTCGAGTATATGCTAGCCGGGCAGAATACGTCGCCTATGGACATATCCCAGTGCGCTAGGCCTGATAGGGTTATGTCTCGGGGGGCGGGTAGACTGGTAGTATTTAGAGAGGTTATCCAGCTCAGCTCACATTAAGAAGAGACAGCAAAAATGACATACAACTTCGCGCCCGGAAAAAGGTGTATGTTAAGATCGAGGTTACCAGGTAAGTCGGAACGCGACGTCCGTAAGTAAAGATTCTGAGAAATATCGGCTGGGCTTCCTTGTTCCAACATCCTCCAGTTTTCCTAAGACCTATTAACTCCCTGGGGTTACGACGTTCAGAAGCAATCCTTGCCGCCTGAGCGTGCATGGGGTGCTTTAGGGTGCTCGTACAAGTACCCTTGAATCCTGTGCACCAGTTCTTACTCATCTTTCATGAATCCCCTCGATTGCTTCTCAAGAATGCTCTGGCTCTGTGTCCTTTACTATTGGTGACATTCAAGACTCTTGCCTTTATATATTTGGGGTCTGTTTTCCTTCTCTCAACTATGAGCCTCATGATAGAAGAGACCACTTGGTCTTTTGCACTACAGGATCTGTGGCACTACCACCCAGGGGGAAAAGCATATTTCAGGCTTCCATGAATAGGCAAGACCTAAGCCATATGGTAAATCCATTTTGATTTTGATCAGCATGTCTTTGAACATCCCTACTAGGCTGTAGCCCCAAATGAAGTGCTCGGTGCAGTAGGCTTTGGAAAAGAAGAGGTAATATATCCACGCCTTCAGCGTGTCTACATACTGGAGAGATGCATAGCCATGTGCAACTGATCATCAACTAGCCACGCAGATTCATGTGAAGGTACAATTGTGACAAGTGCTATAGGAGAGAGGTTCCCAGAGCCAACAGAATGCCAAAAGTGGAGGCTGGCTCAAGTGAGGTAGATTAATGGAGTTTTCTTAGATGACATTACTCTGAGGCAAAGAAATCTGCATGCGAAAGACACAGGGCTAGAAAAGAACAGTTGTTTTCAGAGAGAGAGAGAAACAGAATCCTGTGCAAAGGCCTCAACAGGACAAAGGGCATAGCTTCTACAACCGAAGCATAAGGCCAAGAAGGGATCGCTACGTCTGGAGGCCGTGCCGAGGATAAGAGCACGGCGGAGGCCAACGAAGAGACGAGGGTTTTTGTCAATCGTGACTGAGACCTAAGCAAATTTGTTTCCTCATTCTAAGAGCCAGAATTTAACCGGACAGAGTTTAAAAGACAGACAGCGGGCTGGGCCCTAACACTGGGCTGTATAATAATGGGATCTAGAAGCTGCAAACTGCATATTTAAGAAAAGGACGATATAGGCTTTCTCTTGGGAAGGGAGGAGGAGGGAGGGCGACTTGAGGCGAAGAGGGCACATATAAGTCATGAGGCATGTAGCCGGAGTACCATGAGCTTGGCCACTGGAAAGGTGAAATGGTATACGAAGAGGGCGATCCCAGGGAAGCAGGTTTTGAAGAATGTGGTGGTAAGAACGATGATGTTCAAAGATCCGCAACCGTGGCTTGCGCTGTACAAAAGCGCGTGCGAGTTTAAGGAGAACTCCATCGTTCCCCAGTTTTTCTCGTTTATTTATCGTAGGTCCATAAATGAGCCTTATACTGAGAATAAGTTGCTCAGGTTAACTCTGGGCCAGAGAGCAGAGATTCCGCAGGGATGACTCTCGCGATGACAAAAGAGGGTACAAGGGGAGGTTACTCTGTAGTGCGGGTTCGCAGCCGCACCTACCGAGAATGGTTGCATCACGGTGTACGCACGCCCATCATGTATATATGTCCACTATATACGGACATGTGTCCTTTCGCGCGCTTATGTCGCACACTCTGCCTATATCGGGATTTCGCCCTTCCAGGCTCAAAGCCCCCTAGGCTAAAACGGGGATTGGGTTGTTGTCCCTTACTATCCCCTGCACAGGGTGCTCTGCAGTTCACTTGGGACACTGTTAGTTCTCAATGAGGAAATTGGAACTCTAGCTCCTACTGTGGTCTGGCAAGGCCCTTCCTGGTTGCTCAAATGGCGAAAAGACAGCTGGCAGGCTAAGTGATGCCACCGCCGGAACCCACTTTCATTCCTAGTTGCGGGCTCTCTCCTTTGCTCTGAAAGCTCCCAGCAAGAAACCTTGGGCTCCAGGGAGGAGGAAAGAGGGGAGGGGAGACTAGGGGGAGTCGAAGGAAGAAGGAGGAAAGAGAGGGAGCTTATATCTGGGTCTTCCCAGATAGGAGCCTAAGCTAGCTTGCCTCCCATCCCGATCAGTTGGGGCCACTCTGTGGAGCTGAGTGGGAGCATAGTCAGTATGCTGAAGGATCAAGTAAGGAATCTTCCGCAAGCTGTGACGATAACTCTAGGAATTCAAACTGGATTCTTTCCGCTGTCAATCGAGTCGTGTCCAGACAATGGATAGGCTCAGTGTCCTTGGATGAAGGCAAGTCCCCAAGGCTCGCCACACGCGCAAGTAGGGAAAAGGAGGAAGCTGCCTTGCCCCTCAGAGACCATCGAGATTCGTCGTGCCATGAAGATGCGCCGACGTCCAACTTATAAGATCTAGCAACGTACCGCTCTCTGCAGTTATCACTCTCCTTCAAACGGTTCTGCGAGGACACACCGTTTACTTCTCCTGCCCCCTTATGGATCCCACACTTAATCTTTATTCCTATGAGAGCTGCACACATAAATGACGAACACGATGAGCGAGCAGCATATCGGACTCCACATCGCTACTGCTATCTGACACGTTACTAGGTGTGCCACTGAATGGCTCCCTCCACACTAGCTTCCGAGAGAGAGCGAGAAAGGCTCGTGCTGTCTGAGGACCAAATTGACGTCGAATTAGAGTGGCTGTAGGACCAATAGGGCTCGACTGGTCCACACTTAGTCAGAGAGGCCGTCGCGCAGCTCCTGTCCCAGTAAATCCCCTCGCCCGTCTGCTGTATCCAAAACAGGCAAGGGTTTTCTTCCCTTTCACCTCCTGAGCTTACTGCAACACGCACGCAACTGAACGTGAACCTCATTCCTTCGTCTCCCATCCGCTGCACACAAAAACTGGACCCAGCATCAATCCCATGGAAGTCACATGTAAGGCACAAAAACTCCTCCACGCAAGAGGGAAGGATAATCGGCCTAGCTGCTTCTAGGAGAGCTACACCAGAATGGCAGCTTGGATAAGTGTTATCCAATCCTCTGAAGCAACCTTTAAGAGCACAAGCTGGGTGGTTGTGTGACATGTATGTGTCTCAGTAGCTTGCCACATCTTCCCATTCTCTTCCTGCATCTGAGCCCATCCAGGGTCTCCAGAGATAGCCAGGCTGACCAGTGTCTTGTGGCATACCCCAAGGTACACATTTGATAAATGGTGAATAGGACTGAATTCAGCAAAGGAAGGCTATTTGGGCTTTTGCCATGCTCCCGCTCCATACGCGACTCTCAGGGCTTCAGCACTGGCCAATGCCCATTTAACTGGAACGTGAGGTGCCCATATCCGCATTTGCCGCTCACCATTGTACGACCACTAGGAGCACTTGTTAAAACAGTTCAGAGAAGACTCCCAAGCAATGTTAGCTTGGGGTGTGCGTGGCATAAGTCAAGTAAACCTTGTTGAAAGACTGGTGTGTTCTGTTCTGGGTAGGGGGTGGCACAGACAACTGCAATGGAGGCTGCAAGCCTCTTCATGTCATTGAGAGTTTGCATCAAGTCACACCCAGGTCTCCAGAGAGGAGGTGCCTGTGTCTTCAATGGAGCTGTGATTTATGGAACCAGCTCTAGGAGCTGAAAAAAACAATTTGGCTTCTAGGCATCTCCACCTGGAGGCAGAATAATTCCAGGAAAGTCCTTCCTCTGGGCAGTGGCCGTCCACTACTGCCTGAGCCTGCACCTAAGCCTTGCACCAAACTCCAAGCCTTCGCAAGCGCTCGCATACGGAGCCTATGCTTGCCCAGCTCATATCACTACCGAAGACTTCCTAAGGCAAACTGACAGCACTACGACGCAATTAAGGTCCGAAAACATCGCACTGAGGCGCTGATTCGCCGCAAGGTTGACCCTAGCGTCAATCAAAGAAATTCTGTTATTTCCTTCGAATTATAACAAGACTTTAAACCAATCCTTCCCCGGCGGCTGGGGCGTGCGTGGTGCACATCCTTATAAATCCTATCCACGTAAATGGGAGACGTGTCTAAGAGGCGGCGAGAATCTCTGTGAGTTCAGTGCAGCCTGGTCTACATAACAAAATCCAGGACAGCTGGAGCTAAAAAAAAAAAAAAAAAAAAAAAAAAGTATCTAAAAAAAAAAAAAAAAATCCTTCCCCTACCAATTAGATCAGTGCATATCATTATACCATAAGGCATTAAATTTTAATTCCCTATATACATCCTTCAAAAAAAAATATTTATTACAATGGCTAGGGTGGGAGGCTGATAAATCACCAGGGGAAGTGATTTAGAAAAACAATGGCCCCGTCCTCAGGGCAACTCGTAGTCTGTGGGAAAACAACCAACTTGCACTCAAGATTGTGAGTGGAAACACAGGACTCCGAAGCTTGCAGTGTGGCCTGACTCGTCTGGGATTGCTAATAATTGTTTTCATGAGATCATGAATAATCCTCGATGCCACTCCAACCTCGATGAGTAATGGGCCGGAGGTCGTAGGAAGATGTAAGGGGTGTGGATGATTCACAATGAAACCCCGAAGACAGATGTGAGAGACAACAGCAGAATGAGCCACTATCAAAAAGTGGGCACGTGGCAGTCTGGAATAAAGAAAGAACTAGAAGAGACACTCAGACACAGCCTGACATAGAAGAGGGGTCAGGCAGCTCTCAGGACGCATGGGAGAGATTGAAGATTCCTAAGGTGGGGGGGTGTGAGGTACCTCTGGCAGAGCCATGGTGGTAAGGGAACGCATGAAGGTGGGTGGTGGAACGCGACTTGTGCAGTAGCTAATTCTGAGACAAAGGAGAGTCGCTATGGGCCAATTCCTAGCTAAGAGTGGAGTTTTGTAGTGTGAGAACAGCAACAAAGTGGGCTCATCCATACCACTGGATAACATGACAGAACTATATCAAGCAAAAAAGTAGTATACAGACCGCACCTAACAGGTACGCCTCTTTGGAAGCTGCTGTAAAGGCGGGCAGTTTATCTCCACAAGCTATCCAAGTATCGAGAGCGAGAAGGTGACACTGTGGTGCAGATTAATATGGCACTCCCCAGAGAATCTCCAATGCACAGATGCCCAGGTATAAGGTCTTCATGTAAAGCTCAAAGAAATAGGCTGAAGGAGAGCAACGAAGGGCCATGATGTAGCAAGTCTGGGTTGGTCCTCATCTGTTCACCGAAACTGACAAACACCCTGTCAACTCGTCAGTGGGGTCCACCTAAGCCCTGGATGGGCTTCTCAGGCCCTGCTAGATCCATGGCCAATGCTAAGCAGCGTCTGGACTCAAGGGAATTGGGACTCCAGGGCTTGGGGACAGACAAGACAGGGTAGGAAGTAGGTAACAAGGTTTGGGGAAGATAGGAGATGCCCTGCGGGCCTGCGTGCACGAGCGAAGTGAGACTGAAATGTAGATGGGAGAGATCCCAGTTTGAACGTCTGATGTCTCTCTAATGAGAATCTGGCCAAAACTCTCCTGCATCTCACGTCCTGCTGAGATCTCGATCGATTCTGTTTGGCTGAGTTCTGGGTCTCGGTTACCTCCGGACCGTTCAATATAAACCCCTGCCTCCCTAATAGACCAGAAAGGTCCAAGGGCTCTCCTATTGAGCCCGCCTGGACCTGATCGTCTATGCAGACGAGGTATACAAGAGGAGGTGGAGTACATGGGAAGTGCAGAGAAGCGTCCTGCCTGCTCCCCCCAGCCAGCAAGGAGTGAACTCCAATTTACCCAGCATTTCTTTTTGACATCCTTCTCCCCCAGACAACCCTGCAGTGCCTGTGACATTTACAGAAGACTGGCTCTGCTGGCAAAGCCGCTTGGAGGCATTCAAACCTACCCACTGACTTACCTTGTTGCTGCGTACAACACAAGCTCGTTAGCCTCATTGCTTATCGCAAAGCCATTAGCAAAAGCACACTGTTTATAACTGGGATTCAGTGCTGATACTGACCAATGAGCTTGCTGGGAGCCATCTTGATATACACGACATGGGATGTACGACAATAGACTGTAGAGGAGCAGAACCCGGCCCAGGTCCCAGCAGGAACCTGCCATTGCCCCCACCGAGAATTGTCGCAAGCCGACAAACAATTCTCACCCTTTCTCACGCTTCTTGGGCGAGTTAAATGGCGCATCTGGGAGAGTAAGCAACCATAAGTCTTCATACAGTGGGTCAGAAAATAGAGACCGAATCTGTTGTTAATCATTGTCTCTTCTGCTGTTCTGGTGTGGTAGCTATAGGTTGGCAATTAGGTTCGCTAAGCTGTCTGGGGTGGAAGTGTAGGTTGAGTTTGCTAGGCGTGGGAGGTCGAGATGTGTGATGAGTGGTGAGCTCAGACAAATATGAGTGGGGGTCTAATGGTGTATGGAGAGAGCGTCCAGGTACAGTGTGTGTTTTGTTGTGTGTGTTGGACTTGTGTGGAAGGGGCAAGCCAAGAGGTGGAGTGGGAGTGGTGGGGGTTCTGGCCCAGCGTGGGGTGCGGTTGGATTTTGTAAGAGGCGCCACACGTCAGAGGGTGGAGGTGAGAGTCATAGGGGGCATAAGGTCATGCCCAAGAGGTGGGGTGGAGGTGTGGACAAGGAGCAGGGTGGAGTGGAAGGTCCTGGATTTGTTGTCGTGTGAGGGAGACGCATGCAGGTGTGCAAGGGGGCTTAGGCTTTGACTGTGTTGCGGCTAGGGCACAAGTAGGGCGTGCGGAGTGAGATGTTAATTGGGTTAGCGGGCGGCAGCGGAAGTGGGTGAGGGATTTGGAGTAGGAGCGTAAAGTACGAGCATGTGTAACAGCGTGGAGTTTGAGTGTCGAGGGGCGGCCAGGGTGGGATGGAAGTGTGGAGGGGCGAGCAAAGGGTTGGCGCGAGGTGCGCGGTGTAGGAGGAGGCACGAGGTGGGGAGGTGGAAAGGTGTGGAGAAGGGGACCACCATAGGTGCTGTGTGGATTGATAGGAAGAGGACAACCTAGTCAGGAGTGGAGCGTATTGCGTGATAATGGGGTCTGGGCCGAGCCTAGTGGTTGTGGCTAGATTGGAGTGAGTAGCTTGAAGGCGCGTCAGCAGGGTAGGGGTGGAGTGTAGGGGACGTAGGCGGCAGGTGGGGTGGGAGTCGTGGAGGGGGCCAGCAGGGTGGGGTGGAGTGTAGAGGGGCGGCAGAGTGGGGTGGAGTGTAGGGGAGGCGGCAAGGTGGGGTGGAGTGTGGTAGGGCAGCAGGGTGGGTGGAGCATGGTGGGGGGGCAGCAGGGTGGGGTGGAGTTTGGAGGGGCAGCAGGTGCACTGGCCAGAGGAATCAAGCCACCAGATTCTGGCCATTTCACACATTGGAGAGAGTCACTTGATGAGTACAAACCCACACAGAGAACTAGGGGGATTCTTTGATGCTCTTGTTGATGTTAATAAATGACCACAGAATTGTGGGTGACATCAGAACCAGCCCAGTCCATGACCAGATCACCCCAACCATCCCTGGTCTCAGAAGCTAAGCTGGGTTGGGACTGGTCAACGTGTGGTTGGGAAAGCCAGCCCATGTCAAGAGAAAACCTCAAGCCTCACTCTTCAATTTCTTCCATATCAGGCCTCCTTGAGAGGTCAGGTCAGAGTGATGATGGTATCTAGATTTTGGAGTCAACACAACTAATACTGCTCACTAGCTGCTCACAAGCTGCGTAGCTTGAGGCAAGTACTCCACCTCTCTGAGCATGGTTTTCTTATCTCTAAAAAGGGGCAGATGCTGCATCCTTAATGGCCGGCTTGTGGAGGAAGTCGAGAAGGCTAATGTTTATAGAGCAATATTAGCGCAGACTGCGCAGCATAACAGGTGCCAAGCTGCCTTCGCATCGAGAGCGCTACCATCAGTGCATCAGCTCTCACCAGAGGCGTCGGACCTCGCCAAGAACCTTTCTCAACTCAGATTGGTTTCATAATAAAGAGAGGATCCTTTCTCCACAGGTATTGTGCATTTAACTGGGTTGCCACGGCACCTATTGTCCCATCAGTGGTGGGGAAAGAAGAAGAAAACTCGATTTCTACTCAGACTCCTAATTTGCTGACTGTGTGCGAGCAAACGAGGTTTCCACCTGAGTCTCACTTTTCTCCTCTTTAAAGATGAAGTGAGACCAGGACTCGGAGTAGGATGACTCAGTGCTTAAGGGCCATTGCTGCTCTTCTTCCACTTCCAGGGGGCAGACGTGTAGGTCAAGTATTCACCAAGGCCCACCAAGGTGTCTGGCTATACGTACTTAACACTTACAAACTCTGCTCTGTATAGCAGTCCTGTGGATATTTTTCCTTCATGGCTCATCTGTGGGTCATTCCACGTACAGCTAGTGCACCACATTGTTCAATTTTTACCCCACGACACCATGCACACGATCTGTGTCTCTGCTGTAACACGACTGCACATTCCACGCGGCATTGACACCACCCATAAATAAGAATGTCAGAGAATAACGTAATTATCAAAAAATCCAGATAAGTAGATGCATCACATATGATTTACACCGATGGTTGGTCTAAATAGCATAGCGCTGACTAAAGATTATATGCGCGAAAATGAGTTGTTGTGTTCCATGGTTGCCAGGCTAAACTCCCGACAAACCATATTATTTCCTAAGGAGGTGGGGCATTACAATACCATAGCCATTACACAAAAGCTACTGTGTTCCCTGTCACTTGAAGCATTTTTCTCTAATGGTTCAGGATTGAATAGGATACAATGTGGTCTTCTGCCATACTTCGTTGAATGCATCAAAATGAAGTAGTTCTTCATGTCTATTATGACTCGGATATGTGCGTGTATTGGCAGTTTCAAAAGGACGTTTGAATGCTGCTAGCTCTTTTTAGATTTCAAATTCCTTCTAAGATTTATTAGGAAGTGACTTCAAAGAAGGTAGTGAAAATGGATACCAGAAATGATCACTCAAATTTGCGTATACAAATAACTTAAAGGGATGATGGGAGAGACAAGTTGGATGTAGTCAGCATAGAGGCCAAACTTCTGGATGCTCCATTAATCAACAGCCAAAAAAACAGGTATGCACTCCGATGCTAAATCCACGCAAACTCACTCTGTACTCATAGGTCCACCGGGAAATGGTATGCTCACGTTCTGCTGCAGCCTCAGGAAATGATGGGTAGTTTTCAGCCTGAGAAGACCTCCTATATTCACGAATACGGGATTGGTGGAGAGAAGTCCTCAGTTGGGCGGAAGTTTATTACATTGGCTCAAGTTAAAAAAGACCATAACAAACAAACAAACAAAAACCTTAACTGGGGCTATGAAAAAGGTCCTTAATAGCAGTTGAGTGAGGGATCTACCACTAATAAGCATGATCCAAATATTCGTAACAAAATTATTAATATTAAGAAAGATGATCAAAGAAATATCTGGGTGTGGTAGTGCACTGTTTTATCTCGACTCGGAAAGGCGAGGCAGAAAAGATTTCCACCAATGTTTGAAGGCCCGCCCTGGGCTAACTCAGGACTACCTAAGCAAGACTTTTATTTACACAAAATCTAAAAAGGGGGGGGGGAATATGGCTCCTGGTGGTAGGTGGTAGGAATGTGATTTTATTTTCCTGTTTCTGCTTTCTGTATTCACACCATTTCCAGAATACACATGCATTCCTTCTATGATAAAATAGTACTAATTAATCAAAGCAAAAAGTGGAGAACCATAGTACCAGTGTGGATGTCGCTTTTGGTGCGGAGCACACAGGTGCAGTCAGAGGTAGAGTTGCGCCTGGGAGTACAGGCATCTGGCACTGGCGGCAGTGTTGTCTGACACTTAGTGACGTAATAGAAATGTTATTTCGTGTGTCAGTCTCACCAACCCCAGCTACCATTTACACGCCCCTGAAGCTGGCTTATGTGGATGCTCCCCTGTCACCAAATGTCCTGGCACCATCAGCAGCCTCTGCTCATTGATGTTTGTTGCAAACCTCAAAAATGTAGGGTTTTTTCTCTTTGCCCAGCTTTTGTTGGACACTTCGAAAGGATAGTCGCCAACAGCGTGTCGAGACGTGGCTTGCCTTGTCTCTTCATAGGGGGCTAGAAGGTCATCCATGCAGTCTCACTCTCACCCATCTAACCCTCCAGGAGATAGCCTGAACAAGCGACGCATCTATACTGAAACTCAGATGCAGCGTTCACTTACTACAGAGCAGGAGATCAATGCCTCAATTACTGTTTAACTTGGATGTAAGGATCATAGCTCGGGCCAGTCCAAGGCCTGCCGAAATATCCTTGTAAAGGAATAGAGGGAGCTTAATTCTCGACATCTACGAAGGCAGCCTAAAATGTAACGACGAATATCTAATACTTTGTTATTGGGCGTCTCTGGCTGGTGTACGCCTAAGAGGGGCCATGCGTTACGTTTTGGTACTGGTCTGAGGCTGGAATTGGCTTAAAGAAGCCGTCAGATCTCAGGGGACACAGCGCCTAGCCTGACGACGATAGGGGAAGTGTTTCGTATTGTATGACGCAGTAAGGCGAGAGTCGCTTGAACAAATATGAGAAAAGGTTGGTAAGCTGGTCTGGACACGCACATCTAAAGCTCCGGTTTCCCAACAGCTCTGCTCTGGAATGTGAATCCTGGAGATAGGCCGAGAATTGCCCATTGTCCTCTTTGAGGGATCTCACACGTAAGCTAAGCTAATTGTAAGCAGAAGAAGCTGAGGAAGGCGAGCGACTGCAGGTGACGAGGTTTACAATCATATTGTGGGACAGCAGTCAGAGTGGGGATGCTGAGAGGCCACAGAGGCACGCCCGCTAGGTTACTGTGACTACCTGTGGTGATTCCCGGCTCGAGGTCCCCCATCGCGATCCGTGCAGCTGAAAAACCCTCACCAGACGCGCAGGGGGAGAAGGATAGGCACGAGCGCCCGATACACCCCGCCAAAAGGACACACGTGGACCCTGGGGAGAGGGTAGACAGTAGGTTGACGTCTCAAGGCGGCAGCTCTCGGCGGGCCCTCGCTGTGGCTTGTCGGAGGTGTGTCGGGTAGGTGGGTGCGTGGGTGCAGGGTAAGTGGGAGAAGGTTCAGGCGAATAACTTTTTTGATGTGATTGGCAATCTTCGACGCCTTGAGTAGGGGTGTCATCCTATGGTGGCTAGAAACCTGCATGGCGTAATGGGGCTCTGTCCGCCAAATGACATTGCCGTGCGTCCGTCTGTGTTAGGTATTTTGCGCCCCTTTAACCCGGTAATGTTTTCTCACAGTATGTTACTTGCCCGTGCTCGAACTAATGGGTGTGAGTCCAGCCACAACCCGTGGTGTAGCTTCTTGCGACACTCATTGTATAAGGTTGAGTGTACTGATATCATCTCCTATTAGTAGAAGAGAAGTACATCTATAGAATTAGATATAAAATTATAAAATAGAAATTGAATCCTGGTAGGACGGTATAAGAAATCTGAAGCCTTCCCACGTCTCCACTATATTTTGTTTGCTGCTAACTCCACTCCTTCTTGCCCTAATACGTGCACCTGTGCAGGTACCCATGAGGATGGAGTCATCTGCTGGGTCTTACTTAGAGTTTGTCCCTCCTGCTTAACCGTATGTGGCTTATTCGTGTAGTATGTTATGCATGTAAAAAGTGGTGAATCTGTACCCTGCAAGTGTGGCGGGTGTGTCAACCTATCTGACTGCCAGAAGTGTAGAATTGCGGTCGTCTGGGACGTAAAACACTTGAGGTGCGGCTTGCTGGCATTTTAGTGGATGAGTGGCTTTGGCTAGTTAAGCTCCAAGGAGGATAGGTGAATCTTTCTTGACCTTATTATGCGGATAGATAGCCAGCGGAATGTCGCTTTTGTATTAGCAGGATCAGCGAGAGTCTCATGAGTTGGTTCTCATCGTATACTAAACACATTAGGCTAGAGGACTCGTGCTAGTCTATGGGGTTGTCGCAAGAAAGATGGCTGGAAAACAAAGAAGAACTGAGCAAGATAAGAACACCCTAACGACGGTGGTGCAAGGACAAGCCGGAGCTGACCATTGTGTGTGTACAATAGACCATTGTGAAGGTCAGGCTGGGATAGGAGAAAGATTTTTTTTCTCTTAAACTGGAAACATGTAATAATAAAACCTCAATTCTTCTTCTCCCTCCTAACCGAGTTCACAAACCCATCACCCTTTCTCTACGCTCCGCTCTGTGCCTCAAACAGAACTTTTGCTGGTGCTAACTGTTGTCTACTGTAGCCGTCACCTGTCTGGTTGCATCTCGCTCCTCGGGATCACCTTACTTCGCTTGACCTTGTGGATTCTGCCTAGTATCCACCTAGGATGGTTTTTGGCACTAGATATCCCACTCGTTCCTTTAGGTAAAGATTGCAAGACTCGAGAGCCTAACGGTTATACCAGGAGAGACATGGCCTGCAAGGCTCTGGGACTAGCCCTTTGACCAATGGAATTCACAACCTATAACAAAGCGTCAAAAAAACGTTGGATTGGCCACTCTTAGAGAGCGAGGAGGGCCCACCAGCAGTCGGATGCGGGTGGGGGGTATAGGGAGGGGATTGGGGCGGGCTCGCGAAGGGGTGGGTTTGCCACAGGCAGAGGTGGTGGACAAAGGAAAGGATACGGACGAAGGCCATCCAACTGCTGGGCTGTGCTACTCGAAGTAGCTTGTGGCTTGCTGGGCATGGGGAGTGTACGTTTTCTAAAATGGGTTCAGAATCTCTTTTTTGGGTCTGGAGAGGCTATTGGACCAAACAGGTTTGTCTGGCTTAGACACCGCGACAACAGCAGTGGACTCACTGTGGACTTGCTAGGCGTCTTGCACTTAGTGTAGTGCGACATCCACAAATATTCTATCACACATCTACTGCCACATCCTCAACAAGCAAACAACCCTGTATTCTAGCCTCTCACTACGAATCTTCTTCTTCCAGAGGAACATGGGAAGTTAGCAAGAGGATTTGCCCTCTTCCTATAGGCCAGTAATGATAGGTGTCTGGAGTTACCTAGAAAAGCAGATCATGTACACAAAGCCATAATTTATTCAGGCCGAAAACTATGCCGTCTTGTGAGATGGAGTGTTACTGAAGAGCCGACGAAGAAAGTCCGCAATACCTGTTTGTGCCATCCACTCAACGGATAAATGTAGGCAGCTCCTAGGGAGAGATGGGGATCCTCTTTAAAGCCTTTTCTTTCTGATTAGTAGCTAGACAGTGAGGGACACGCCAGTAGGCCTGTTTATGTCTCATTTTCTATCCAGAATCCACAAGAACATGGTCACCACTTCCTATCGATGAGAAGTTTTGCTCCTTCCCTCAGCAAGGTTTTTAAAAGCAACACAACACCTTTCCCCTGTGCGAGACAAACAGAACACAGGAAGCCAGATTGCAAAGCAGTCCAGATGTTTGGAAGAAATTCAGGGAAGTAGAGCAGATGGGGCCTGGGGTTCCTGAGGGGGCAAGGGATGAGGGCAGCAGCTGGAGAGTGTGCTGGGACATGCATTAGAGCTAAGGTTGGCTAGTGTGTGTCAGGGCATGTCCCCACACACATGGGACCAGACGAGAGAGAGAGGGCGAGAGCGATACTATGGGTCATAGGAGAATCAGCGAGTACCAAGAGCTCACAACTAAGGACACACCTAGAAACTTTCCACCGAAGCCAGAGAGAGAGAGAGCCGCATATTGTGCATCAAAGTGAGACTTCTAAGGTAGTAGCGCACCCAAAGGAGAGGACATTTGGAAGTGCCAATTGACTATATTATGATTGACCATAGCAGACCAGACCTCCTGCTGTCCCCTGCCCTCCTCTGCCCTAAGGGAGCGCTCCTAGTCCTCGCGTGTGTCTCCACAGGCATGTCCCCCTTTTTGATTTTCGATGATCACCTTATGAGATACAATATCCCCTTCCTCTCAAAAGCGATTATGAGTGAAGCGACAAACATCACGCTTGGTCTAATGTGCAGAAGACGAATGTTTTCGAGAGCCCAGATGGTTTCGATCTGGGGCCTCAAGCAGCATCTCCTACACCTTGACTCATCCAGTATCACGCGAGGGAGACAAAGCAGTCATACATCCTTCTCCACACAGGGCCTCGCAACTCAACCAGGTCAATCCCCCTCGATAAGAAGGTCTTGTGGTTTTGGGGGATTGTGGAGGGTAAGACAAAGGAGTGGCGGAACCCCTATGGCAAATTTCTATGCCCCGCATTCATCCCGCTAGCGTGCCCTGTCATAGGACTATGGGGTTTTAGAGGATTTTCTCAACCCCTAACATAGTCCAAACAACGGATATTTCCTCACACCCTAGCCATGGAGTCATGCTCTTCTTAGTGGCGCTGAACTAGCGGATGAAAAGAGTATGACCTAAGTCAGGAACGCTACCTCTGGCACAGGGTGAGGTCCACAGACTGATCGGCGCTCGCACTTGGAAAAAAATACTTCACAGAGTTCAAATCTACTGTCTACCAGACGAGCAGGATCTTGGTAGATCACTGCGTTCAAGATGACCGGTACCGACGATTCACAGGCCTCCTTTTCTGTGGGAAGGCCTTTCCTGGGCACAGTGTGGCACGCAGCAGACAACCAGTTTTGTGAACCTGGGGGATGAAGGGAGCGGACCATTGTCTCCATCTGTTATGAGAGGCCTCATCTCACCTTCAATCGCTACCGATTAAAAACTTGTAAGTGGAGAGATTGAATAAGACTGAGGCGCCATGATTCTCCCTGCAATGCAACTCTTCGCGTCAAGACGCTATCTGTCTCTGAGCGTAATATGACGAGAAATCAGTAGGTCAGAGCTGTGTATTTGATGGTTCCAGCCCTAAAGCTGAGGAAAACAGGACAGAGAGAAAAAATATTTTTCCACGCTACGGGTTGGCCAGGACGTGCCTGCCAGAGCGTTATACAGGAGATCAGGATGTTTTGCTGGCACAAGAAGGTCGGTAGGATAATCACGTTGCGCACCAATGCGTTATCAAGTGGAAGTTGTCGTACATCCTATTAGAGAGCTCCAAGGTGGTAGCGAGACGCCCAAGTCAGCCATATGCTGGGTGTGAGGAGGTCAGCCAAAGAGGAGATCTGGGGTGGCAGAGTGGAAGCCCTGGCCCACATCAGGCAGGGTAACAAAAGGTGCCCAGGAAAATAGAGCGAGTGCTCGTAAACAGGCTGATCTAGCCAGCGGCTGCATAGAACATGGATATGAAAGATTGCAAGTTAAATGGCTAGGAGGGCACTATACAAGTGTGGGATTTTGGCTAAAAATTGGAAAGTTCCAACCCCATTGCCCAGGTCCAGAAACCTATGGGCCAGACACTAGCAGGAAGCGCCCAGGATTGTGAGCGGGGGGTGGGATAGGCAGCTGCAGCTCAATTGGGGACATAAAGAAGAGAACTGAAACCTGGATTCAACCTATGTCTGCGTAGCACCTCTCCCTGTCTCCCAAAAGCATCGCACTTCCCAGTCCCTTCTTTCCCCTCGCTCGGACCCCACAGGTGCAAGCTAGACAGGGGACGCCCTGACGCGCCTCCGAGGGATCCCCTCATAGAAATTCGTGCGTTTTCCTGAACCCTTCTCTCCAACTTTCCCCAGCAGCGAGCCTGCGTGCGGACCTCTCAAAACCACCCTCCTCGAGCCTGTGCATCTTTCCCGTCCTCGCCTACTCGCCTCTGGAGGATTGGTCTCTTCCCTCCTCATAGTCTCATCAGAGCTGTGCGTAACCATGTCAACCTACTTCGTGCACTTGACACGCACACCATCTGACCCTGACGAGCATTCTTAGGTCCTACGCCTGCTGGAGTCCCTAGAAGATCTTCCCTGTAGGGTCCCTAGTTTCCCCCACTCAATCCACTTCTCACTCTGACCCTTGCGTAAAACACGGTCAAGCCTCCAGGATCAGCACACTCTCTCTCTCTCAGTTGCGTTCTATCATAAGTCTGGAAATCCTCTGAGGGGAGCATACACCCCAATATGCAACTATTTCCTGACCGACATTATACGCACAGCTCTTTTCGACGAATAGCGCGTCGCTGAATTTACACGGCCACTACCGCTCTCTTTTCATCTCTTACCCTTCCTGCCTGCCCTCCTTATAGAGAAAAAAAAAAAGTGCATCATGTCTTTTTTATCACTCTTTGGAGAGACACACTCTATCTGCAAAGACCTTTCAGGGTATATTACATACAATCGCACACTCTAGGTCATATTTAGGTAAAAACGTTGTAGAGAGGTTGCATTATATTCTAGATGAATCACGGTTTCTTATGTCTTTCTTAGTCTCATAAAAGGGACTTATCCGCATGTCAAAATTTGGGAGTGATCTTTACCTCTCATCTCTTGTAGAAACTCCACGTGGGATTTAGTGCTATGATATCAAGCTGATCCATCACCATAAAGATCCATGACATGGAATTCCTGAAACAGACATTCTGGCTTTTTAAAGGATAGCCAGATTTATAAATCCTCCACCTGTGAGAGAGGACCATATGAAATAGCTCTTATACTTGTTCTCCCATACAAGGACTGGTTCTCGGTGCTTTGTATTGCTCCATATAACTCAAGACAGAACCTACTTTATTTGCTTGCTGACAAAACATGAAAGAAAATATTAGAGATAAAGAGCGTGAATTGTGTGCGTTTTTCGAGACAAGCACAGCATGCGTCATCCTCCAGCTAATTTCTATAAGCCATAGAATACACGACTCTGTTCGGATCTGACGGACACTGCACAAAACCTCAATGACAACTGCGCGCTGAGGTGAGGGGTGGGGAGTCCTGGCCTTAGTGACGCTGCGACAGGGGAACTCGCATCTAGCTGTTTTAAACTTATCCGTAAATTGAGGTGCTTATTTTATACGCAGGGAAGAAGTGGTAATATCTTAAAACAACACTGGCCAACCCAGAGGCCAGCGTGACAAGAAGACTGAACTCCAGTGTTCTTGTGTGCCTAGGACAAATCTCAGGACTTACACGAAGTACCATACCAGACCACCAACAACACCCAGATACATAAGGAGCTTGAAGTCTCACTGAGGTGCTCCCGGCAAATTTCATGGAGACTCAACATCGGATACTCCATCTTTTCAGGCCCTGATGGCCAGGGCCACACCATTCAGCCTCTGGAGGGCAACATGCTCCTGTGCTCTAGGGGGATCAACCCCACAGGGACACAACGGGCTCCTTTCTTCCAGGAGTGAACTGGTTGAACAGCGCGGTGTATTATAACACGAGCAACGGAGGACCTAACGGATTAAGGTGAGGCGTCTTTGTCACAAGATGAATAGACCGTACGAAAGAAGAGAGCATCACATAGCTCGGTCTTGGCAGTCGGTGGTAGCAGTAGAATGCGGGATAAAGGAAAGAGCATGCATGAGCATGAAGCCACCTTAGTAAGCTAAGCACGCCGGCCTGCGGGGGTGAAAGACCATGCATTGTGGTTCTACTTACAGGGATCGTCAAAACACTTATTAGCTCCAAAACTAGGTACAAAGCACAAGTAGATTTATACAAATGGGTGCACTGGGTGTTTAAGGAGGTTATTAAAAAATGTATGCGGACTGATCCAGCTCAATGAGAGAAGATATGCTTGATATATCAGAATGCTGTTGGGACCTGTAACGTCTGTTTCACGGTGATATAGACCTGCAACTGTTGACTAGTTAGGTGCTCGTGGCGCGGAGCCAATAGCAAATGATGGAGTTGGGTTCCAAGAAAGTAAGGAGAGGACAGAAATCTGTAAACTGAGAAGCCTGTAACAGCAAATTGTTAGAACTGATGAGTAATCGCTAAAGGTCTACCTGTAAGCTCACCTTTTGCTATTGGAGGACATGATATGATAGGGCAAGAGGAATCCTGAAGTCCGCTATTAAATATCAAAGGGAACGAGAGTGAGGTGGAAATTTTTGTTGAGTGAGAGCCTCAATGGGCCGGGGAGACCAACTTTTATTAGGCCACTGACTCCCAAACTGAGTAAAACAACAACCCTTTCACTTTATGTGTGATATTATGGCTAGCTATCTAGGTGCAGAAACACATGCCATTCTCCTATTCCAAGCCTAATTCGTGGAAAACTCATCCGGCTTAATAGATTCAGATCTCCACATCGGAAAATGGAAGATTCGGTACATATCTTTAGAAAAGGATTGGTCTATTGACGTGGAAGGGAAAATAGGACAGAGTGAAGTTCAGTGGAATGCAGGTGGAACAAGAAAAGCATTTAAATGAATGAAAAATATAAAATGCAGACACAATTCGGCCCTTATCAGAAATGTAAAGGAAAAAGCAGGTCAAGACCGAATGAGAAAATGGTGTCTAGCACAAGGAGAGGGAGATGTTGAAATGGCGTAAGAGGGTTAGGATGATGGTAGAGAACTCCGTATGACAAAGTACGACGCTTAAGTGGTCTCCTAAGGGACTGTCTATGAGTGATCATGCTGACATCTCAGGGTTGGAGACTTGCCTCCCCAGAAGGTTGGGTCTGTGCTCTCTGAACGACCCCAAGGAAATATTATTCGGAGGTTTAGGGGGAAGAGTAGGGCATAGAGATAACCACAAGGTCCAGATTTTCTATCTATCCAACAATAATAAATATCTAGATTTTCATCAGCCCTGGGTGAACGTTGTTGCAGTATGCTCACACACAGCTCCTGCACCTTGATTCAAGAGCATTCTGGAATGTTGGTTGTAACAAGTTCTAAGTGCGAAGTTCTGAAATCAGCTCACACCTGAAGTATCTTCAGTTCCATTTGGCCTATTCCCACAAGCTAGGAAAAGAAGAAGGAGCTTTGCAACCTGGATGTGGTGTACATGGGGTGTGAATCTGACCAGGCCCAGCCTGCAGCCCACCATGCACACCACAGACAAGGGAAGCCCCTGGAAATATGGTGAACACCATCCAAGGGTGTGCATTCTAGCACCACGCCCATTCAGCCTTTAACTAAGCCCTGCAGCCTACCAGACGAGGGTAAAGGGCCTCTCTTGGTCAAGAGTATGGTGTATTCATGAGGTGCCAGATGGAACTGCTCATGAACAACAGGAGCCAGCTCTGTAGCCGCACCGAGCATCCGAGGACTCACGGGAAACGTCAGACCCCATTAGGACTATGTGTACTAACGGGGTGTTGGACACTTACTGAACCAAGGCCCAGACTTGCAATGACCACATAACCACCCAGACAAAGATAGCGAGGGCTGAGTAATTCACACATTGCGATAATAATTGGATGGTATGTTTTCACCAGAGTGTGACACTTCTGAGCCGAGGGAAGCCCTCAAGTCCTGTTAGCAGAGGCCACATCGCAGGATTTTGAATGTGAACAGCAGGAAAGGCCGCACCCCTGTGGAGGAAGGATTCTGTGTGGTAACGAATGAGTCGGTGGTGCATAGCGTGTAACGGAGGGTCTCCCTGCCCTCATGTTCAAGGCGCCTACCTAGCGCACTAGCCTGTCAACAAATATCTAGGGAGAGGATGGTCGCCTGGAGATCGGAATATTGTGGGGTGCTTGCTCAAAGGAAAGCACGGCTTTTGTTCTAGAGCTTAAACTTGTGGAACCGGATCTATTAGTATGATGACAACCGTACACCAAGGATAACCTGGTATGATTTTCTCAATTTACAAAAATACCTACTATTTAGTTTTTATTTACTTGGAATATCGTGTACAGTGACGATGGTGTTGGCTCCACTCAGTAAAATAGATTGTTAAGTTGGCACCTATTCTATAGAGTACGCTGCCCAATGAAACCCATCGGTGATCGATCTTAACTCCCCAAATATGGTGAGGTTACAATGGAAAGCATTGGATGTCTAGATTTTCCTCAACATAAGAGGAAATGATCTGAGAAGTAATAAAACGTGAGAATTGGATAAGAATCCTTAATGCCCGATGTATAGAGGGACCAATGGAAATTCATGGGTTCACCATGCCGCAGTGCTACAGTGGCTCAAAGAGTAGACCAAGTGTTCCTTGTGACTTGAGTGCGCTCGGATTTTGGAAGTGGAGCATCCAATGTCCTTCCCCCAGCCCCTGGTTTCTACGTCATATTTGCTAAGCACCAGGATTAAAAATCAAGCGGTATCCTAACAACCACCTCACGAGCTCTGTTACATTGAAAGGCATACGTGCTAAGCACACTTTATCTTTTCTAGTGCAGGCTTACTTCCTCCGAGGAGTGAGTCCAATACCCAGAGAGCCCTCTTAGACGATGTCTCCAGTCAGGCGCCATTACGCGTGCTCCTCATAATTTGATAGAAACCTGCTAATCGCAACCACTACGCGTAGGCCTTGTTGTTTTTGTTGGGAAGAGACAAATGGGTTTATCTTACACCCTTATCATTAGTTGATGTCGGAGGGTTATCACGCCTGGAAACCACACGAGAAATATATCTGCTCCAGTTTGCTCATAGAGTTGCACTCGAGATTAACGATGTGGAACAGCAGCTAAATCATATACTCGGGGACTACTCAGATTGTGTTTAGATTGACTACTTATATTTTCATTCTGGCCAATCCACGAACGCTTCTCTATACCAGGTAACGCGATATATTTACTTATTGAGTCCTCCTGCTGCTCTGGGCTGTATTAATGACTCAGAATAGTTTGAAGCTCTCAATGCAGAATAGAAGGAAAAGCACAACAACTAAGGAAATCATGGTTAGTGTCTAAGTATGAAAATCTCATGTCGTATCTGTTGTTGCTTGAGTTTGTTTTCCATTGCTCGATCCCCCAACTCTAGACAAGTATGAGAGCTAGCTACTGAAACATCAACCGTCTCAGAGCACAGTTCTCATAATTCAGTAGCAGTCAATGAGGTATACTCTCTCTATGATCTCAGAGAGTCACACATGAATAGCAGGGGATAAATGAATGATCTACGCACAAATGGATACAAAGAAGCACTTATAGCTAGTGCCGCTTGGCACACAGTCTAAATACACACTGCCCTTCTAAAGGAGATTATGTTGATAGATATTGTTTAAAGAATGGTTATATTACTTGAAAAGGCATAAAACCACAACCTTCTGCGCTGACTTGTAGTTGATCCTAAAGCGTTCTCAAAAATTTTATATGTGCATATGAGGCAGGACAGAGTACAGAAGAAAAGAAGGAACTGGGACACAGGTTAAATGAGAAGATGATATCTGGTCTGGAGAGAGGAGTGCTGGTGAATTGGAGAAATGATAGGAGTAAGTATTTTGATTAGGGACGGTCAGTATAAGGAAAGGCAGTAGGGCTCCTCATAAGGTGCATGCAACAATACATTAGGTGGGAGGGCGATATGTTCGTGAGCTACTGGCAACCGAGGATAAAGAGATAAAAGCAGAGGAAGTGAATTACTATGTATTTCATAATTAACGTTTCAAAGGTTTGCCCTCGGTGATGTTACGTACTCCTCATATTGTAGGTCAGACATCTGGTTTCGGCGCAGCCACGCTCCACTTGGGGAATCATAATACAGTTCAGAACGGAGCATTACTTCAGCAGAGCATAGCAAGATAGTACCACCATTTTCTATAAAGGCGCAACCTGTCTGTTAGTGAGAACTTATCTGTGTTTTTGAAAGTGAGCTCACGAGGTGAATCCTTGACACCTTTTTGAGGTCGAACACCAAGAAAACGTCTTCTGAAGCTAATCAGGAGCCATTTTTCTCGAGGTTCCATGGGAGCTTCTCGCTTTGGAGGAGACTAGCACGTCTCCACACTCTAGGGGTTTGGTGCGCTACACTGGGTTTTCCCCTAGCTCACAAAGTCTGCTCCCTACTCCCACTGTGATTCATGGGCATACTCAGGATACCTCGCTTCCTCTTGGCCTATGTGAGTGGGCTGAAGAAAGCTGAAAGGATGCTTGGAGGGGCCAGCTGGGTAGCTCCTCAGGACCTCTCTCCGTTACGCATCCAATAAGTACTGCTCGAGACATGAAGCCCTCCAAGGAGGTAGTGGGAACATCAGGGTACATCTCGATCCATGTGTGGACTCTAAAAATGGACTGCCACAAGTGGTCAGTTCAAAGTCTTACGTGATAAGATAAATGGTAAGATAGAGTTGTTAACCGCATGTGAGGTGACAGAGTTATACATTAATAAGGTCTCCGATTGTTCCCAAGGATTTGTAGGAGGAGTAGCCTTAATGATGGAGCGAGGTGTGAGACTGTCCTTTGGTGATACTATGTGCTATGAATCCTAACTGGTATATGCAGGTGGAAGACGTCTCTTGACAGAGGGAGAATATCATGGTCTTCACGTCAAAGAGTGAATACTTGACATTTTCAGTCTTTAACAAACCTTGTATCCAGCCGGACTACAAAAATGCATCGGGTGGAGTATAATGAAGGCTGGCCATACGTGTGCTTGGGGCTAAGAATATTGCTGTTTATCACTGCTTAGTCTTGCGAATGAATAGGAAGTTTCTTGAGTTATCTGCTTATACGGTTCGAAAAGATCGAAGACCACAATTACATGGCAAAGGGAAAATTTTTGCTTATCTCCCCACTCAATTAAACCAGATCTCTCTTAGTTTTCTGTCTTAATTACAAATATAATTAAAGACAAAATACCTGAGAACTAGAATTGCTACTACACAAACTGATTCCCTTTGGCGCTCTTAATGAGGGCTTTCAGTGTCCGCTTCTCTTACCTGTTCGAAAAATAAATACACCTAACGTATAGATTTGGCGTTCATCATTTAAGTACTGCTTCCCTTCTCTAGACTTCGGCGGATCCATTGAAAACCTTGTAATTGCCGGAAAGATTTACTCCAGCGTTTCATTCGTGCATTCTACCTCACTTTGTGATCTTACAAACAAGCGGAATTTATTATCGCCGAGAGCTAATCCTGTCCTTCATTTATCGCTGCTGTGGCATGGTCATCTTTCAACGGGAACAGATAAACATTCAAAAATCTTAAAAAACGAAACATTTATCACATAGTCTGACCTTTCCTACCCGCAACATAATATTTTGAGGTAACCTTTATTTCTATTCCTCAAAATACAGCCTAGAGGTCAATGTCTTTCCTCTTAAGAGTTGTTTGATTTGCGAAAAAAGCTTGGATTGGCAATAAGGGGTGGGTACAGAAAAAGAGACTTAGAGAGTCTAACATTTTATATCGCAATTTAGCTGTGTGTTCCTCAACTTCCTCTATAGGAAAATAAGAAAAAACAAGCAAGCTCTTTCACGCCAGTTCAAAATAGTAGAAGAGTCTCACCCTTTATGTAGGAGAAAAATGTTAAATAATGGGCCTGAATCAAGAGACAAGTCTGAGGCACAATCAAATAAGAATCCACGACAGATGAGATACTTCGTCCCCCAAAGACTTTAAGTCGTCTCCAACATCAAGCTTTCGTAACTCCTATTGGCTGACAATCTTAATATGGTTACTAAACCTCAAGTTACTAAAGTGTCACCACCTGCTGCTTTTTTGGCTAGTACTTCAGAGTACCGGTGTGCCCGTGTGTGAGTATCCAGTGTTCAGTGTGAGCTGTGAAACAAGAAATGTAGATGGCTACGAGTAGTAATCAAACTTAGGGAATGTGTGTCGTCAGTAGCTGATGAGTAGGAGTAGTATTAAAGCTCAAATGTGGCAACGGTTCTATTAGTCCTAATCCATTATCTATCTGTGATCTGTGCTCCTTCTCCTGGCGACGAGGCCTAACGCCCTGGAGATCTCCCGATTCCCGGCATCCATATGGCGGCTAAGAAACCGTCTTGGGACGCCTCCCACGTGCGACCATAGTGGATCAGCAGCTATTCCTCCGAAACTATAAGCTCAAATAAACTCTTCCTTTTGTCATCAGTTTCACCATTTGGTCATTGGCTGTCCCCATGTCTCCTGTCATCCAACAGAAACGAAACGAAGAAAGAACAGGGTGACTAGTAATAACAGTAAATTAAAAGGGTGACCCGCCCTGGAGAGAAGTGGAACGCACCACGTGGTGATGACTCCAAGGCAGCTGGGACTAAAGGGAGAACCCCTGTCTCAAAAAAGAGAAGCAAAAGAAGCTACACTAGATGGTGTGTCAATCTCGCATATGTAAATACATCAGGATTTAGTGTCTATTATTTGAGTAGAAAGTGAATTGTGAATATGAATGAATACACGTATGTAAGTTCCAGGAGAAAATAAGGACTTAAGCGCCGAAAGGTCGTGATACCCTCGAGGTGTATATGTTTGTGGAATCATGTATATTCGCAAAGTCTATTGCTAGAGGTATACTTGTTAAGGATGTTTTACTCAACATGTGTGTGGTATAGGTTGTATGCACTCTACAGTTCGCTCACAAATAAGCTTGATCGTTGATTGGTCTAAATTAATATTTCTTATGTATTTTTGTGATGCTAATTTCACTTAAAATTTGATGAAGATATTTTTTCAAGCCACTAGGCTGAGAGTATATTGATAAATATATGGTAGTGAGATGGACTAATATTAATTTTATAAGTGTTTCAGTAAGAGCATGTTAAAATTGAATGTTTGATTGCTGCAAAAGTTTGTCGCACCGGTGATAAGTGAGTGACATGCACAAGAGCAGATGGGTGTGGCAGACGAGGCAAGTTGCACGCAGATAGAAAGATAGTCTCGTTGGATTAATACACACAACCTAAGATAACACTATGGTAAGATTACTTTCAATGGTCTGGAATTGTGCTGAAGAGCCTTCAAAAGGTGAACTCGAAGGTTGTAGAGGCCTCGGCCCATTCCTGGCACAAATATGAGGAGATTAAAGTGGGGTTGACTGTGGGTAAAAGCGAAACGTCCTCCAGGGTCCGAGTATCTGATAGCACGCCGAATACAAGGCACAGCTCGTTATAAACGTACCCCGCTGTTCCACAATGCCGGTCACTAGCCACCCCCCAATAATAAGTGTTAATGTGTTTGGGTGCAAGACTAATCCAACTAATGTCAATATCCGAAATCATTTGAAATGTGATACCAAAGAAGAGCCTGGCAAAAGTGATTTGTGTTTTGTCTGACTGAGTAGAACAAGTAAATTCCTCTGCTATGGATGAGACCTAATGGTCTATTGGTGAAAGAGAATTTGTGATGGATAGGAGGATGGTGTTCCCCATCCAGGGTACACCCCGTGAACAACCCTTTTGGCGATTGTCCACTAAGCACATGGTTAGTTGGCAGTTGTGTATCTGGTGAGTGCCTTGGTGCTTTCCCTTGGGTGAATGGTTCAAAATTGAAAGATGCAAGGTATGTAACACCGCCGGTGTTCTGATTCCGAGTGTGTCTTGCTATGTGTCCACTATGAGAGCGTGTGAGACCATGGCCTGATGCTCGCTCCCAGGAGGTTGCAATGGTTGAGGGCACTCTGGTGAGGGTAACTGTGATCTCTGTGAATGATGATAAGGATCGACTGATATTATAGCCGCCCTCATGTAATTGAAGTGACAGCTTGCTGAGTATGTAATGAGGTGTGCCAACTTGTGTGGTCCAAGAGTGGTTAAATTGAGCCCTGTGGTATAGGAGAGTGATCAGGGTTCCATGAACATGCCGTGAATAGAGCGTGTTCGTAGGATAGTGTCTATCGCTAGAGGAGGAGTTGCCATATCAAGGGTTATGGTGTGTGTCTTTGCACCCCTGGCCCAATGAGATGGCATTCCTTGGCATGTGTATGGCGAAGCAAAATGAGTGTGGAGATGAGCTGGTATGGTCGCATATTCGTTGTGTGTGTGTGTGCCTTTGTGTATGATTGAGATAGGTTCTTCACGAACGTATGCACACTGGAGAGCGTGACAATGTTTCTGAGCGATATCCTTGGCCATCTTGCGAATGATAATTGGCCTAACCCTTTGCTGAACAAGCTGTGGTATATGGCATTGTTCTAAGTTGGAAGTTTTCGGCTCACTGAGTTGCTTCATCCTCCTCACCGTATCGCCCAACCCTACTTTGTCATAATTCCCTTCCCACTGGCCCTTCTTTGCACTGTTATGGAGGTGAAATGTGGTGCCTCATCCCTTGGCTGGTCTTCCATCTGAAGGAATAGAAGGATCCTTGTTGGGGAAAGGTAGTCGCCCAAGTTGCTGCTATCTAAGTATGAGAATGAAGATTCCCTATATGGGAATTTTGAATCAGGGTCTTAGGTGAGTGACATGATATTTCCTGAGACACTCCAGTAGAGACTGAGTGCGGTGACCATTGTAGACTTGGAAACGAGCTGACGCCTAAAAGTGGGGGGCCTTTTTCTCTAGGGGGCGATATTTGGAGCTTAAATGCTTTTTGACACATTTGTTATACTTGGTCGCCACCCATGGACTTCCCTCTTGAGATGATCAGGAATAGCTTCTATTTGAGGCGCCATGGGAGTGCTTTTGGTCTTAAGAATTGACGCCATGCCTTGCGACTCACTTGTTGCTCTCCATACAACAGAGAATCATCTCATGCAGAAATGGTCTTCTACGCACATCAATAGCGCTTCCCATGGTGGGTGGCTGTACTGCTAGTGGGCGAGAGGCATCTCTTACGCACCCAGCTGTAGGCCAAGGGAAGAGATGTGGCCGAAGCGGCAGAAAGGCATGTGTAGGGAATCGTGCGTGGGCGACGGATGCTCCTCAGTGGGAGCGAGGGTATATCAGAGAGTCTCACAAAGCCTTTGCCCAAAAAATCTCACGCCAAGGTCTCTGCTCGTGCTCTCCCTGTCGTTCTCGGTGCGAACCCCAACTCATGGCCGTCCTCTCCTCAACCCTGGTCTGAAAATAGCGATCTCGTCGTGTCTCTTATGGAGGGACTAGTTAATTCTATCTCCCTTAGTATTATTTGTAAAGGCCTACACAAAGTAAAACTGCTAATAGGAAAAGTTTCCCCTTTGATGAAGTTTCCGGTTCTGGGTTATCGCGAATGCCGTCCTATCACAGCACAAAGAGACCCAAGGCATCACCTGTGACTTGATGACCCACCAGCACCCTGGCCATCTGGCACTCTTTATTGCACGAACGAAGAAACCAGAGGGGAGACTACGACCGGGGGGCGCAAAGGAGGAGTAGAGCAGAAAAGGATGAACAGGAGCAGAGTCCACGTCGGGGGTGTTGAAACTTTTAGCCCTCGCCTCAATCCGCAACCAGAGTATGCCGAGCGAACAAAGTAATCGTAGTACAGGTCTAGATGAGAGAGGGTTGCTCTCGAGCAGGACATGAGGGGAACGCCATGAGAAGCTGAGGGCCAACACATGAAGAACGCGCACCATCCAATGATGGAGTAAATGCTATGGCGAGTCGGGTCTAATGGTTGTTTCTATCCTTGTTGCCCCTTTCTTCCAAAGGGGGAAAAGGGTAAAACACGCCCCACCAAGTGGACGACTTTTCTGCCCCTAAGGTATTGAGGAGAACTCTCTACCTGTGCCAAACCACGCTAACACGAAAGCTCAGCACAAAGCCAAGTGCTCAAGGATAGGCCAAGGTGGAGAAAGGCGGATACACAAGGCACCCTGACGCTTAGTTGAGAACCTGTCTACGAATTCCAAATAAGAGCACTTTGGTTGAAATCTGAGTAGTAACAATACGTTCTCTGGAGATTTGCTTTGCTCCTTTCTGTGAGTGGGGACATACTGCATTTTCTCTCTAGCGTGCGTCGTGGAAAGCCATTGACCCGTCTATGAGGACAGGAGAATAGAGGGATTTTCTCCTGGATGCCTAGCTGCAGTGGGCCAGTTTTCCCAAAGTGGGAAGAAACGTCATGGAGAAACACAAAAGGCTGACGTCCCTAGTTCTTCAGCCACCACCTACGAGCAGGGGCAACGGTGGAGGCTGTGGGAGGCAGGAGGGGATGCGGATTCTAGAAGTAAACTCCGACACTCCAATGGATCACTGATTCAAGCGCTCCAGTGGAGGATAAGAGGCGCACCCAAGTCGCCCAGTCAGCCACTAATTGTCCAACTGAATGGATTTGAGCCCTCTCTCAAACCCACACACATACCTTACACGCACTTCTGGAGTGAAGCACCAAGGAGAGACGTGAGGAGCGGTATGAGACGGCAAAGTAAGGGATTAGGAGAGGCCTGGAGAAATGCCCATGAAAGTATAGAGGGAGAGAGAGTAAAGAGAGAACAGAGTACGAACAATCGAGCAGCAGTGGCGAAGACGAGACATTCGCTCCATGACCGAGAGTCTCAGAGCAGTAATCGATGCACTGGAACGTGGGGTTCTGGGAGGCCGTTTGATTAATCAATTCTAATAATGCGTCGTCCAGTTGGGATGGTTGTTTTGAGATGAGCCATGTAAAACCCTCCTACAATATCTGGTAACACATGCCAAGTCCTAATCTCTAAGGGGTGAAACATTGTTCGTTCTAACGCAAGATTGGAGAACTTAGTAAAAGTGGATAAGTTATTGTGGAGAGGATGGCCCTTCATAGAAGGTGAATTGCGTGACTTATAAACCTGTTGACACATAAGAAAAGGAAGCTTCGATACAATCTATAGATGGTGTAGATGTGAAAGTAGTACTTTTTTGTCGAGGCATCAGTCACACCACCGCCTTGGTTGCAATCAAGTTCCAAGCCAACGGGCTGCCGGTGCACTGCGGTGAATCCATGAAAATTGCGCCCCTGGAACTTGGGAAAGGCATAAATGTGCCAAAGTCAGTTTGTTGCCGTTCTCTTTAGTTGGGTTATGCGCGATAGTCTCCGCGGGAAGCCCACCCCTCTGGTCCTTCTGCAAAGAGTCAAGTGCTTTTAAATACCGAGCAGCCTGACACAGTATGCTACAGTTCGCAACTCAAGCATCCCGCTGGGTCTTGTTTTGTACACTAGTTTAAATAAGAGATACCAATGCTAATAAAATCAGCCCTATCGGAAATAATTCACAATTAGTTATATATTGGTATGATGGACGTTATACTGCTCTGGTTGGTGCATAGCCACCTCAGGCTGCATGTAATCTCCCAAACAACACACTCGAAAGAGATTATACTTTCATACCAATATGCGGATATAAAAGGACCTGACACAAATCTTAGCATAGACACCGACCAACAACCGCTAAGACTCGTGAACTGCCAGCTGGTGTAGTGGCGCACTCGCCTTTATCCAGCAATCTTGGGCAGGCGGAGGCAACAAAGGGCGAAGGTAGTTGCTCCTGTGAAGTATGCATAGTTTGAGTCTGATCGCCATAGATCCTCTTCGGAGCGGACAGCAGCTTTGGGCCATGTGGCAGGGTGGGGGAGCAATAGTGGCATAATCCTCGGGTCACATTCCAACAATGCCAAAATCCAAAATTAGAACTGAGAAAACGAAAATTGAGACAAAAGACATCTGCTGGAGGATGTTATAATCTTCGAACCGTTTCGATTAGTTGAGGGAGAACTAATATGGGATGGCAGTAAGACACTGCCACTATCGGGGTCAGTGTAGGCTCCAGGCAGCAAGCGTCCCTCTCCCCCAAGCATGCTACCCTTCCTGTCACAGTCTGGCTCACGCATAGTTGAGTGGATTTGAAGGTACATAACGCTGAGTCTTATAAGGGTGTGGGAACAAAGATACGAAAGCCCGTGAGCGGCACTCGAGAGCGAGGTTATCATAAGGCAGCACTACCATTTACTCATTGGTCTCCTTGTATTTGGTTTCCATCGGCAGAGGTCACCTCAACTGTTGACCTGTCCAGAAGTGGTTCATGCCGTTTAGGGTCTCACTCACTCTGAGTGCCAAGGACTTACCGATGCCACGCCATGCCACGAGGCATTCTGATAAGTCATCAGACATGAGAGACTCAGTGATGGAGATAACACATTCACCCTACCAAACTCACCTCGCGGCAGAGGGTATCAGGGCTGTGTCTAGCATCAAGTCCTCCCAAACGTAAGACTAAATTCAATTGTCACAACGGAGGAGGAAAGATATAGAGAGAGAGAAACTAACCTGTAATAACATCATAATTCCCTGTGACTCCCAGCCAAAGAGGGATGTGTGTGTGTGTCTATCCTCTTTGACATATCCATAGTACGTGATTTCATTGGTGTTTTTGCTTCGGTGGACAGAGATTTGGGCGGAATGCTCTGGTGCAGAGTTGTCCGAGGACTAGACAATAAAGTCTATATTCGGAAAGTGTCCTAGTGAGTGTAATCATGGCGAGCTGTTGGGAGACTATCGAGTCAGTGGGATTTTGCTGAACTGGACGTAATAATGAGACAGCGATAGATGGCTGTGTGGACATCCTTTGAAGTTTCAAAGGGCAGCAAGGAACGACGCAGAAAAGGTCGAGTTGAGTGTCCCATTTGTTTAAATCCTGTGGGCTCTTATAATCCTATGTTCCACAGTTATGGTCGCGCGCACCGCGAAGAAAGTACTACACTTGGAGTACGTACTAAGAGAGAGAGGGAAACCTCAGGAGAGCACAAAGAAGTGAAGATAACTCTCTGTTTTGCTGACCCTTGGACATGAGCGTGATCCCACCGCTGGTTAATATGCCCGTGCGTATCAGACCACACAGAAATCAATCAGCTGTAATAAAAGAGACAAGCATCACTGTGGTGAAATCTTCTGGGAAAAATTTTCTTCAGGGTCAGCATGCGCGAAGCTGTGTTCCAAAAGAGGCCTGAGCCTCCATGTCAAGCCAGAAGCAGGGACTTGGTAAACATGTAAGAGTCTCCTATATGTCCCCGGCATCTCCAAAAAGCTGGGGTCACTACTGAAACTGAGGTTGTTTCTGATCTCTCCTGATGCAAAAACCTCACTAATCTTCGCCTGACCCCGGGAATCCTGGGGTCTTCACTACAAACAAGGNAAAAAAAAAACTGAGAGAAAGATGCAGGACAGTTATGGCAGAATGCATGATCTGGGATGGGGGGGGGAGGGAAAGGGAAATAAGCCTGAACTGAATTGGAAAAAATGTATGAAATGCACAAAGCATCAATAAAAAACTAATTAAAAAAAAAAAGTTAAAACAGAGCGGGGCGTGGTGGCGCACACCTTTAATCCTAGCACTTGGGAGGCAGAGGCAGGAGGATCTTTGTGATTTCAAGGCCAGCCTGGTCTACAATGTAAGCTCTAGGACAGCTGGGGCTACAGGGAGACCCTGTCTCAAAAAGACCAGAAAAAAAAGTTAAAACAGCAAAGAACAAAAAACTGAATAAATACATGGGGATAAAAAGTGAGCAGATGGTTCTCCAAAGTACAAATGGCCAACAAAAACATGAAAAATATTCAGCAACTTTAACCATTATGGAAATTTAAATTAAATTTGAAGCTAAACAAAATGGATATCATAAAAATGTTCTGGTAGGGATTCAGCAAAATGAACCCCCCCCCTTTATTATTGGAAGACATATTACTCTAGCCACTATGGAAATAAGTATGAATGTTACTTTGAAACCTACACTTAGACCAACTGTATGACCCAGCTCTAATTCTCTTGAAAGAATAAAAATAAGTACCCAACAGAGATGCCTTCACAGCCATGTTTATTGCTGCATTCTTCAAAATAGCTGCACTGTGGAATCTATCTCTACCCCTGCCAGAGAAAAAATGTATAGGGATAATGTGGTATAGGTTCATAGCAGAGTATTATTCTACCACAACAAGGAGGAAATCATGTTATTTCTAACAAGATCATTGTGTTAAATGGAAACCCAGGCTTAGAAATATAATTATCACAGATTTTCTCACATACATAGAAATCTTATTAATTTAAAAGGCATAGATGAGAAATATTTGGGAAGAAAAATGAGACAGCAAGGAAAGGAAATGGAGCCAATGGGGGCAGGGAAAGATGAGTATGATCAGAGGATTATACAAATAATGACATTAGGAAACATGCATGAAAATATCATAAGGAAACCCCATATTTCATATAATTAATATATATTAACAAAAATAGTGTTTCATGCAAAAATGTGTCCTACAATTTATATAACACTTAATGAACATAACTTTTACATGAACATGATTATGAATAACATAAAATTCTATTATATCAAGACTTGCACAAAATATTGATGATAAATATAATTAAATATAATTGAGAAGTATTCTGAATATTCGTTTCCACCTACATTAGTTTATTACTTTAGTTTTCATTTATTTTTTGACAGATTTTTACATCTCTATAATTGTATTTAGTAGGTTTCATGTCAGTACCCTCTTAAATGTTCCATCCCTCTTCTACTGAAGTCATTCTTCTTTACAGGAATGATATTTACCTCCTGCTTTGGTGGGGTTATTTTATGTGTGTGTGTGTGTGTGTGTGTGTGTGCATGTGTGTGTCCCTTTGAGTTTGATTTGGGCTGCTTGCATGAGTATGGTGAAACATTATTTGCTGGACGATGGGCTACCTTACAGTGGCTACACTAAATCTCATGTGAGTCCTCACTATGTTTTCTACCACCTCAATTTTATTTCTCATCAATAATCTCTCTGTTACAGATTTAATTCTGTACCTGTGTTTTCTGTATTGTTGTTTCTCCTTTATCATAAATATTTTGTGTGTCTTGCACTGGGTAAGTGTATAAACATCAGTTGATAAATTTTCTAGTACCTGCTGTGAGTGTGCTGAGTCTTTAGACATCCTCCATTCTTTTATTACAGTTCCCTTGAGAAGGGTTCTGATTGTAGATGACCATTTAATCTCTATCCAAATTCACAGAACCCCAGGTTTGACTGCCATTCAGTGATTGTATTGTCTCAATTTAAGATTATTTGAGTTAAGATCTCTTATATTTATTACATTTCTCTGCTGATCATATCAACCTTTTGTAAATTTAATTTTTGAGAATATTAATGTAGAGTATCCTAGCTTAACCAGTAACTCCAGATACTCTGGTATCAGCCTTCCAAATACAGTTGTAATAGGTAAGAGCCTCAGGTTTCTAAATTGGATTTCTTGAATATCAATATTGTGATTATTATTTGTGTAAATTCTAATGAAAATGCACACTGGAGGTCCTGTGCTGAAATCATGCCTGTGCCTTCTGCTCTCTACATGGCATAATTCTTTGACAGTTACAATGGCGATATCTTAAAAACAATGTTGATGTTTCCCTTTTTTGTTTTATTACATAGAAAATTTTTGCGGAGTTCAAGTCATTACTAAATCACTGTTTATAGTGTTGCATTCAAGACCGAATTGCATGCTTTCCTACCATTAGGAGAAGCCTAATGATAAAAGTTCAGAAATGTTGAGAAGCTTACATATGTATTAGGCTTCAAATCATTATGGTGTACATGTTCACAAGCTAAAGGGTTATATCCCTTTAACTCAGCTTCAGTGAAAGTTTGGAATCATGAATTGGTTGAATTTTTCATCATTCATTCATCTGTTTAATATGAATTGTGTTCATGGAGGGAAAACAAAATACTCTTTTTCTAAAACATCCCCCAAATTATCCCGACTCTAGTAATAATACCTCAATTCTTTCTGAAATCTCTTTGTAATGTATTTCTGCCACTGCGCAGCTGAATTTGAAAGTGATATAAGTAATCTAAACATTTTGAAAACATTGATTTTGTTTTGATTCATAGCTGCCTAGCAACTATTTTTGTGTCCATCTACATTCATCATTTCACACCAAAGTGGAAATCTGTGAATGCATTCTACTAGATTTCTATTATTATCACACATAATGACTACCCTAAAGTTCTCCTCAACGACATTTTTAAAGACCGTCCTTCGTTTCACCAATGAGATGCCATATTAGAGATCCTGCTGTCTTTATAACTTATGGCAGTAAAAGTCATTTGAAAAACTCTACTGAGCAATATTCTCCTGTGTTATTTTCTTTCATTGAGCCTGCTGTTGATCCTTTGCCTTTGTCTTTTACCTGTTTCATGTATCATTGGCTGTCTCATCTACCTTCTTGATTCCCATTACCAGGTTCCATGGTCAGTCTGCCCAGTCACAGTTTAATTAGGAACAGAGACCTCCTTGACTAATACATTTTCATCAAGCTTATCACTGATTCTCATATGGTAGTATTTGTATCATCATAAAAATTCTAGCTGAACTGCATATTTTGTCATGTTTGGACCTAAAAATCTCATAAATAGCATGCTCAATATAGTTTAGAATAAAATTGGTCGAAAAGTATAGATTGCATAGTCATGATAACCAATCCCAAATTCACTATAGATGCTCTTAAATGTTTCCATTCATCTTCGGTTAATTACTAAGTACACTAAAATACTATTAAAAACTGTTCCTCAGGCCTGAAAGGCCCAATTGTTAAGGTGTTTCTTGCTCTCCCATAGGACCTTCATTCTCTTCTCAATACCCACAGAGTGACCTACAAACACCTAAACTCCAGTCCCAGGGAACCCAATGCCCTCTGTTAGACTCGGTAGGATCCTTTGCTCAACTGGAGCACAAATACAGATAAACAGCCCGCACACAAACACATATATTTTTAATTAAAAATGCTCAACTACTCCATCTATTTTCTCTTTTTTATTTTTAATTAAATATATGAATGTGTACAGGTGCTAGCAGAGGCCAGAAGAGAACACTGGATACCTTGGAGCTGGAGTTACAGGTACTTGTGAAGTACCTGAAGTGAATTTTGAGGCCTAAGCTCTGGTGCTCTGCAACTGCAGAAGTGATCTTAACTGCTGTGCAGTCTGTACAGCACCATCTTGATTTTCATTATATTCTATAGATTTTTTTCCTGTTTTACTTGATGAAAACAGCCCATTGGTACTGAATTCTCCTTATATATGAAATCTGTAGCAACTATTAGAACTGTAGAGATAAGTAACTATGTCCAAAACAATTTATGGGTAGCTTATGAATCAATGTATTGCATTTGTCAATATAAATTTTGAGTTCTTCTAAGATAGCTAAATAGCTAAGTTTCTTATATTTGTGTTGTAATAGGAGTGACAGGTTATGAAAATTTCAACTAAATAGTAGTTTATTTATTTAAGCTAGGGAAAAATGATTTCTTAGATAAGAAACTTCTATTGTTACTGAACATCCCATCTTCTCTTCTTTTAACTAAATAGTAGTTTATTTATTATTTAAGCTAGGGAAAAATGATCTCTTAGATAAGAAACTTCTATTGTTACTGAACATCCCATCTTCTCTTCTTTTATTATCTTATTCTCTGGTGCTATAGATCCTACATCATCCCAACTTCATCCTGGTGTTTACATTCCCCTGATTTATATTATAAAGCCACCCTTAAAGAGATACACTTATTTATTCAATGAACAAATCTTTTTTGAGCATTTTTTGTATGCACTCACCACTCTTTTATTCTATTATGGTTTCTGCGTTTTCTCTCATACAAAATACATTAGTTTTTCAGAGCTTGTACATGATACACTGATCCCAACTTAAAACAGTATAGAAAACATGAAAAATTCAATAAGAATAAGTTGCCATTATTTATAAATTTTATTCTTATTACACTTATTACATTCTTATTACACTGATCTGTTGGATTAAATTTTATTTCTGAGTTCTTCACATCAATCTGTTAATAAAATATATTTTCATAGGTATTTCTGTCCATTCTACTTTTTTTCAAATATCACAATATTTATTGATAGATACAAGTATATAAAATCAGGGCATGAGCATGACTTGATAATTAAGTAGATTTAATTTCAATACTGTCATAAGGGACCAATTCAAATTCTCACCATTTGTTTCACACCCACAAAAACCACTTCAAGGGCATTAATGATCTCTCACATCTGATCAGTTTTGTGCAGGTAAACCATGTTTCTTTTTAAAAAGACTTGTGCACTTGCCCAGGCTCAAGGATATTGCAATCTAGCACACAAAGCCCCTTACTAGAGGTAGAAATACAGGCAATATATTATTGCGGCAACAACCATCAGTTACAGTTAAGAATTTTCTGTAACAACCAAATGGATAATCTAATATGGCAACAACTTAAGTATTACTGAGCAAAGTGCATTTCTACAGTATTCAGTGTTGCTATTCAGTTTTCTAACTTTAAACAGCCTATGATAACTGGTAGCAAAGAAGGTCCTTGCAATAGACTGCCTCTGCTTGAGAACTTATGATTTAATTATTGCATGCTGCTAATATACTACCTAAACATTAAAGACACTCCTAAAATATTTGATGGTAGACTGTGATTAAGATTACATTACACTACAAAAAAAAAACTTATGTAGAAGGAAACCCTTACTGACGTGCTTCTGTTTTAAATATTGTGCTCCCAGGGCTGGAGAGATGGCCTAGTGGTTAAGAGCGCCGACCGCTCTTACAGAGGACCCGGGTTCGATCCCCAGCACCCACATGGCGGCCGAGAACCGTCTGAAACTCCAATTCTAGGAGAACTCCAGTTCCAGGGGAATCTGACACCCTCTTCTGACCTCCGCGGCATTGCACGACACGGGTGCACAAACCTGCATGCAGACTGTACATTCATACACATACAGAAATAAATAAAATTAAAAAAAACATTGTGCTCCCAGATGAAGTCCAGTAAGTACGCATCCTGTCTTGATCCCCCTGCATTGGCCTCCATGATACTGCTGAGGTAATCCAACAATGGCAGTCCATATTCTGAGGAGGCTGAATTCCCATTAGCTGCTTAGTTCACAAGCTGGATATCTCAGCAGTCCTCAGTCCACATTGGAAGGCTAAAAGCTGTATCTCATGTCCTTGAGGAGTGCCAAAAGCAGTGGCATCCACAGAGCAGATGCACCCGCCTGTAAGAATTGAAGACAGACCAAACAACAATGCTCTCTTTTTTCTTTTTGTCTTTTTACTAAGATCTCAAGTTTTGTGTCTGCAGTACAGTTTTTCTGGTCTTATTGATTATTTATTTCTGGTTGTACTTTCCTTCTGGATGCTTAAGGCCATACAGATAGCCCAGATTAACCAAGGTTTTGTTTTGTTGAGGTCAGTTGAAGATCTGGTCCTCAGGGTTCTCTTGGGTTTTTTTGCGTGGGGGGAGAATGGGAGCCCCTTGCTTCATTCAGCTCCTCATCTACCAGTTCCATCCACATGAGGACAAAATCAGGTCTTGCTAGACCAGGATTCCTTTTCTGAAGGATGAGCAGACTTTCCTCTTTATAGACTGGACACTGGCTGAAGTCCCCTTAGTGGCTCTCCAAGACCTCCTTGAATGGGAAGAATAGTGACCCGCCTCTGCAGGACTTTTCAAGTGATGCCCCAATGTGTAATCCCCTAAGACTTAGTTGGCCTCTGAGGGCAAAGAACAAAGTTGTCCCCCAGGTCCCTCGGCCAAATTGGTAGGGACTTTGGGTATGGTCGTTAGGCACGCAGAAAGGCTAAGTTGCACCAGCCTGTTACATTGCACCTATATTAACATTGTATCCTTTGGAAAAAACCTGTATGTTATTTCCATAGCATATTTCTGATTCACATCTTTCCATTTTAATCCCATATTACTCTAAAAGATGCACACATACCCTCCATCATATGCTAAAAGTCCAAGGTCTGAAAATATGTTTTAGGTCAGCTCTAGAACCTGTGTAGGGATTCCCAATACAAGAGCACAGTTGTCTTTAGATCGTGAGGTAAATAATATTAACATTGCTCATTTTGTCTTACACCTAGGTACTTGGTACTAGCATCCACCATTCATCTTTTGTTTTTCTGGGACTGTGTTACTTCATTTAGCATAAAATCTTCTAGTTCCATCCATTTACCTGCAAATTTCATGATGTTATCTTTACCGCTGCATGGTACTCCATTATGTAGATGTACCACATTTTCTGTATCCACTCATCAGTTGAGCGGCATCTGGGTTGGTTCCAGCTCTTCGCTATTGTGAAGAGAGCTGCAATAAACATGGCTGTACATGTATCTCTGCTGTAAGAAGAGTCTGATGGATATATACCTAGAAGTGGTGGTAGGCTCATTTTGAGTCTTTTAAGGGTTCTCCATACTGCTTTCCATAGTGGTTGTACAAGTTTGCATTCTCACCAGCAGTGGATGAGTGTACCCCTTTCTGCACACCCTCTCCAGCATTTGGTGTCATTTGTTCTCTTGATCCTAGCCAACCTTATCGGGGTGAGATGATATCTTAACGTGGTTTTAATTTGCATTTCCTTAATTGTTAGCAATGTTGAATGCTTTTTAAGCCATCTCTATTTCCTCGCTTGTGAATTCTCTGCTCAGCTCTTTACTCCATCTTTTGAGTGAGTCATTTGTTTTCTTACTCCTTTGTTTTTTGAGTAGTTTATCTATTCTGGAAGTACTGCTTTGTCAGATGGATCATGCAGCGAAGGTTTCCTCCCCCCTCTGTGGGTTTTCTTTTCACTGTCCCTCTTGCCTTTTTTTTTGTGTACCAAAAGTCTTTTGAGTACTAAGGTCCCACTTGTCAATTGTTCGACCTTATTTCCTGTTGCAGCTAGCTGTCTTGATTCAGAAAGTTCTCTTCCTACACCCATGTCTTGTAAGTTGCTGCAACTTTTCATCTAACACCTTCTCGGTTTGGGTTTCCAAATTGATGGGTCTTTGATCCATTTGACGTGTGATTTTTGTACAGGGTGAAGGGTGGTAGGGGTTTAAAATTTTCTCTTTCTACAAGTGGGTCATCCGTTTTGCCACCCATTTGCTGAAGTTATGCTGTCTTTCCTCCATTGAGTCTTTTTGGCCCCCCTTGTCAATATTAAGGTGGCTGAAATTGTACGTGCTCAAGTTGGATCTTCAGTTTTGTCTCCATTTGGTCTAACAGGTCTGTTTCTCTTCCAAGTACCAGGCTGTTTTTTGATTTAGCTTGTTATTACATTTAGATGTCTTTATAACTTTTTTCCAATTGTATTGCTTTTTAGCTTAGGGTTGCTTTGGCTATTTGGGTTTTTTGTTGTTGTTCCATATAGGAATTTAAGAATTTTTTTTCCAGCCTGTGCAAGAAACTCATGGGCGTTTTTTTATTGCATTTGACTTTATATATTAATTTGGGTAGACTGGACATTCCCTTTACTATACTTTTATTTTTCCAATCATGAGCATGGGAGGTCTCTTTCCATCTTATGATTTCTTCTTCAATCTCCTTTTTCAGGAGTTTATACTTTTGTTGTAGAGACTTTGGTGTCCTTTGGTTCGGTTTTTTCATAGGTATTTTTATTGTTTTTGAGCGCTCTTGTGATTGGGAAGGTCTCTTGTATTCTTCTTCAATTGCTTTGTTGTTTGTGTTTAAAGAAAGGCTACTGTTCAATCGGGAGGCAGAGCAGGTGGATCTTTGTGAGTTCAGGCCACTGTCTCTACAGGAGTGGATTTCACAGGATAAGCTGGGGACTACAGGAGACCCTGTCTCGAAATACCAAAAAAGAAAGGCTTACTGATTTTCTAGGAAAATTTTGTAAACCACGCCCACTTTTTTTTTACGAATGACAACTCCTAATCGTTTCTAGGAGGTTTCTGGTGTGAGTTTTTAGAACTCTCTAGGGTAAACTATCTATCATCTGCAAAAAAGATATTTTTACTTCTTCTTTTCCAATTATATTCTTGATTTCATTTTCTTTGCCTTATTGCCCTAGCCAGTGTTTAAGCCACTAGATTGAAGAGGAGTGTTGACAAAGGGCGCCTTGTTGGGTTCCTACCTTTATGGGGAATCCTTCTAACTTTTCTCCTTTTAAGATGATGCTGGCTGTGGGTTTCTTGTATATGGCTTTGATTATGTTGAGGAATGATCCTTCCAGTCCAATAACCTCTAGTACTTTAATCATGAAGGGATGCTGTATTTTGTCCAAGGAAAGGCTTTTTCTGCATCAATTAAGGTGATTGTGTGGTTTTTGTCCTTCAGTCCATTTATGTGTTTTGTGATATTTACTGATTTTCATATGTTGAACCATCCTTGCATCTCTGGTATGAATCCAACTTTATCATGCTGGATGATCTTTTTGATGTGGGTCTGTATATGATTTGCAAGTATTTTGTTGAGGATTTTTGCATCTGAGTTCATTAATGAGATGGGTCTGTAGTTATCTTTTTTGGTTGGATCCTTGCCTGGTTTTGGTTTTAGAGTGATGCTGGCTTCATAGAAGGAATTTGGGAGATTTCCCTCTGCTTGTATCTTTCTGAACAGTTTGAGTAATGATGGTTATAAGACTTCTTTAAATATTTTATAGAATTCTGCTGTGAAACCATCTGGGCCTGGGCTTTTTTTAGTTGGAAGGTCTCTTATTAAATTTTCAATTTCTTCATATATTGTGGGTCTGTTTAAGTTGTCATTCTCTTTTTTGTTTAGCTTTGGTGATTCCCTGGATTGCAGATATTCATCCATTTCTCTTAGGTTTTCAAATTTGGTAGAGTATAAGTTTTTGAAATACTCCCATATGATTGTCTGGATCTTTGCATTGTCTGTTGTGATAGTTCCCCTTTCATCATGAATTCTATTGATTTGAAGTTGCTCTTCCTTTCTTTTGGTTAACTGGGCTAGAGGTCTGTCTACCTTGTTTATTCTCTCAAAGAACCAACTTTTGGATTCATTGATTTTTTTTTTGTATTATTTTCTTTGTTTCTATTTCATTGATGTCTGCTCTGATTTTTGTTATTTCTTCATGTCTGCTGCATTTAGGGTTCATTTGCTCTTATCTTTCAAGTGTTTTTAGCTGCAGAGTTAGCTCATTTATTTGTGCTCTTTCTATTTTTTTTTTTTAAATGTGGGCACCCAGTGCTATAAACTTCCTTCTTAAGACTGCTTTTAAAGTGTCCCATATGTTTTGTTGTGTTGTACTGACATTGTCGTTTAGTTCCAGGAATTCCTTTATCTCTTTCTTTATTTCCTCTTTGACCCATTCATTATCCATGAGTGTGTTGTTTAGTCTTCATGTGTTCCTGTAGGTAGCCAGGTTTGTCGTGGTGTTGATATTGAGCTTTATTGCACTATGGTCTGATAGAATGCGTGAAATTATTTCAATTTTTTTGTATTTGTCAAGGTTTTTTCTGTGTCCAAGTATGTGGTCAATTTTGGAGAATGTTCCATAGGGTGCTGAGTAGAAAGTATATTCTCTAGTGTTTGGGTGGAATATTTGGAAGATGTCTGTGAGGTCCATTTGTTGTGTTGTATTGCTCAGTTCAGATGTCTCTCTGTTTATTCTTTGCCCAGTTGATCTGTCCAAAGGACTGAGTGGGGTATTGAAGTCCCCTACTATGAGTGTGCTGAGGTTAATCTGTGCCTTAAGGGCCTGTAGAGTTGTATTTATAAAGATCAGTGTACTGGAGTTTGGTGCATATATATTCATGATTGTGAAGTCTTTATGGTCAATTTTGCCTTTGGATAAGGATGTTATGGCCCTCTTTGTCTCTTCTAATTGCTTCTACTTTGAAGTCTATTTTGTCTGATATTAAAATAGCAACTCCTGCTTTCTTTTTGGTACCATTTGCTTGGAATATTTTTTTCCATCCTTTCACTTCAGGTTGTACCTATCCTTGAAGGTGAGATGGGTTTCTTGTAGACAGCATATAATGGATTCTGTTTCCTTATCCATCCTCCCAGTCTATACATTTTGATTGGGGAGTTTAGTCCATTAATATTTAAGGTTATAATTGAGAGATGTGTGTTGCTTCCTTTCACCTTATTATCCATTTGCGTTTTTAGTCTAGGTTTCTACTTCTGCAGTTCTGCTTTTATTAATTTCTCTTTCAAGGTGTCTGGGGGTAGTTGCTCTCCTCCTCTGTCCTTTGAATTGCTTCAAGTATTCTCTGAAGGGTTGGTTTTCTGGACATGTATTCTTTCATCTTGTTACATCATGGAAGATTTTCTCTTTCCTTCAACTAGAATTGACATTTTTGCTGGGTATAGTAACCTGGGTTTGCATTGATAGTCATTTAGCACTGGGAATGCTTTGGTCCACATTCTTCTTGCTTTCAGAGTTTGCACTGAAAAGTCATCTGTAATTCTGATAGGTTTCCCCTAATATGTAATTTGTTGTTTTTCTTTTGTGGCTTTCAGAATTTTGTCTTTGTTTTGATCATCTAACGTTTTAAGTATGATATGGCGAGTGGAGTTTCTTCTCCAGTCCAGTCTATTTGGTGTCCTATGTGTTTCTTGTATTTGTATGGGTTTGTCTTTAATTTTTTAGTTTGGGGAAACTTTCATCTATTATTCTGTTGATGATCTGATCAATACCATTCTCTTGGGATTCTTCTCCTTCCTCTATCCCTATGATGCGGAGGTTTGATCTTTTCATCATGTCCCACATTTCCTGGTTGTTCCATTCTTGTGTAGTTTTAAACTTTTCATAATTTTTACTTGAGCTTTTTAGTTGTTCTGTGTTATCTTCTAGGTCTGATATTCTTTTTCCTGCTTCCTCCATTCTGCTTCTGAGGCTTTTTCCCATTCTTTCCTTCTGATTGGATGACTGTTCAATTTCCTTTTTCATTTCATCCTGTGTTTTCTTTATTATTTCCATGTCCTTTTGGAGCTTCACAATCTTTTCTTGTAGCTTCTTGTTTCACTCATTGGTTTCCATTTTCATTTCAGTATGGGTTCTTTTCAGTGTTTCCACTTCCTTCCAGAGTTTTTCCTTAGCTCCCTCTAGGTCCTTTCTGAGTTTTTCATTCTCTCTCCTTAGTTCTATGATTTCTTTGAATATATCTGTGATTGTTAATTTACAATCTGTATCCTGGGCTATCTCTACAGAAATCCCATTGTAGGGGTCCTCCACAGGCTCTGTAAAGTTTGGTATGGGGTTATTCTGGGCTTTTCCCCTATTGTATTTTCATTGTGCTTTTGGCATGTCGTTTACTTTTTGCCTGTATTCTAGTGCGAATCTCGAGTGCCTCTTCACCGTGTTTGAGGATTGCTTTTCTTGATTCCCTCAGGTGCCTTCCTTGTATTCTCCTTATTTATATTATGGAGTGTTGACTTGCTGGTATGGTATTTGGTGAGTAGGCCCCTTTCTTTTCTGTGTCTGTAGCCACAGAGGGTGAATGCTGACCCACTGTCTGTCTTTGTTTCCCTTTCTGCCTTCATGGGTAACCTCCAAACTCAGCTGCCCTTAGGGCTCCATTTATTTTGATCCTACTCACCATGTTTGCAAGCCTTGCAGGCACCTTGGCAGTGGACTTTCTGCACAGACATGGCTCTGTCTGTTGTACAAGCACCGGGGAAGGGCTAGCCCTTCCCTGTATGCTAGGTCTCTGTATACTAGGTGATAGAGATCTGCAGCCTGGGGGCTGCAGGTGTGGCTCAGGCGGCTCAGTTCATGGAGGCCACAGCCACCTTCTTCTTGGGCATGGTCCCTGGCTGCTAGCCTCAGAGAAAGCAGGAGCTGCCCAGCCAGGGAGTAGTGCTCTGAGACAACCCCTTTCAGGCATGCCCCCAGCCTCCATGGCTCATCCAAGCCAGGGCCTGGGTGCCAGCTGAGCCTGCAGCTCGCTTTCTACTGTGGCCGCTGTGCCAGCTGGGGAGGGGCAGCAGCACCTGGGAGAGTTGTGAAAACTCCTGGAGATTTAACAGCAGAGCTAAAAAGCATTGAGGACAAAGCATCAGAGGTCACAAAACATATAAAAGCCAGAGAGGAGTCCCCACCAGAGATTCAGAAAGAACATTGTGGCCTGCTTCAAAAACCAAAAGTTATCAAAAAAGATGCACTTAGCATTAAGTTGAAACTTGAGCAAATAGATGGTCACATTGCTGAACATAATTCCCAAATAAAATACGCTCCTGGAGGCTGCAGAGCTGGCTGTGCTCTCACACTTGCCCAGCTGGCAGGGCTGAGGCTTTGCTTGTCTTTCCAGAGTTCTCTGAGAAGCTGCTGTGGATGCCTTAAAAGAAGATTAAAGAGGAGGGATTTTCCAGATTTGAAGGCAGTAACTATGTTTTCTGTTTATGGCGACTGTTCTTCCTTGTGTCTGAGACTCATGTAGTCATGTTCTTCACAGGTCCAAGTTTTTGCATGTAAGGTACATGTCTAGTGTCCTCTCAGTCTAAGTTTTTGTATGTGTTTGTCAGTCCTTGTAAACATTCTCTCCAACAAAGTGGCCACTTCAAGTTTCATTGTTTAATATGCACAGAAATATTTGGCATGCCAGACTCGATATGCATGTGCAAACTTTAAAATGTGAATAGTTAAAAAATTGCACTGAAAGGCCAAAAATTTGAATACTGTAGATCAAATCAAAAGCATAAAACATAAAAACATAAAAGGCATAAAAACATAAATACCTGCCATGAATTCATTCAACCTTTGTTTTTGGAGATCTTCTTGTCTTTTTTGGAGGTGATTTTGTCCAATTCTGCTACTCATTGTGGGCATGATTCATATATATATTGCAATGGCGCTGGGTTTGGTTTCATTTTGTGACACTGAACTTCCAAAAGTGCAATTTGAGTTGTTGTGGAGTCTGGATTCTTGATTACTTCAGGGTCCTCTGTGGTTGGACTTGAAACCTCTCTTTTTGGCAGTATTTTATTTTGGAATTATGTTCAGCAATGTGACCATCTATTTGCTAAGTTTCAACTTAATGCTAAATACGTCTTTTTGAAGAGCATGTTCATTTTCTTGAATAACTTTTGGTTCTTGAAACAGGCCACAATGTTCTTTATATTTTTTGTGACCTCTGCTGCTTTGTCCTCAATGCTTTTTAGCTCTGCTGTTAATCCTGTATTTATTTTTCAGTGTCTTTTGTTTTGTTCTCTGTGCGCAAGAAGTCTTCTGACTCTAGGATTTCTGTTGGCAGTCTTGATGGCTATTGGGCTTTGGTGATAGCAGAGGCACATTCATATGGCTGCTTGTTTGTTTTGTAGGGTTTGTCTTGTTGGGCCTTGGGTTTGTGGCTGTTGATTTCTCTTTTTTTTCCCAATCTTTTATTGAAGCTCTGTGCATTTCATACAAATCAAATTATATTACAAATCAAATCTAGACTGGTGTACCCCCGCGCTCCACCTCACCAGAGTTCTTGCATTCTGCCAAACATGTTTTTCATCTTTTTCTCAGTTTCTCTCAAAATTCTTGATGCAGAAGTCAACTGTTTCGAGCAGAAGTTTGCCGATTCAGTCAGTTCTTTGATGCAGACTTTTCTGTTGTTGTTGTTATTCCTTCCAATAGCCATAACTCCAAAATATGCACATATCATGCCACATATATCATAGGTTTTAGCATCTTTGGCTTATGATTTTTTTAATTAGGGTGAAAGATGTCATGTTTGAAGTCTCCTCCTTGGCAAGCCCAAACCACCATCAGTTCTGCCCTTGTGTTCAACACTGGGGTTTTCCCTTCCTATGGCCACCAAATGAGGTCCAGTCAGCACCAAGTTCTGTCTTGATCTTCCTGTACTGGTCTCCATGATACAGCCTGGGTAGTCCAACAAGGGCACTCTATACTCTGAAGAAGTGGAAACCCCAGTAGTAGCTCAGTCCACAAGTTGGATGTCTCAGTAGTCCCCATCTGGCACTGAAGGTTTTGAGGATTCTTGGAGAGACATGAGTCTTCAGTCCATATTGGAAGGTTGAAAACCTGTGTCTTCTCACATCTTGAAGGATGGCAAAAGCAATGGCAGCCACAGGGTAGATCCACTTGCCAGTAAAACAGGCAAAACAACTGTGCTCATTTGTCTTTTTACTAAGATCTCCAGTTTTATACCTGAAGTACAAATTCTCATGAATTACTATTTATTTATTTCTGGCTATACTTTCCTTTTGGATGTTTAAGGCCACACAGCCCAGATTAACCAAGGTTTTTGTTTTCTCAAGGTCAGTTGAGGATCTGGTCCTCAAGGGTCAATCAGGTTTTTTTTTTTTTTTAGGGGGGGGAGCCCCTGGCTCCTTTTGGCTTTTCAATCACCAGCTCCATCCACTTGAGGACAAAGTCAGGTCTTGTTAGACCAGGCTTCCCTTTTTGAAGCATGAGCAGACTTTCCTCTTTATTGACTGGACACTAGCTGAAGTCCCATTATTGGATCCCCAAGACCTGCCTGCACAGGAAGACTGGCAACTCACATTTGCAGGGCATTTCAAGAGATGCCCCATGCATAGTCTCCTGGGATTTAGTTGACCTCTGAGGGCTAGGAACGAAGTTATCCCTTAAGACCCTCAGTCAAATTGGTATGGGCATGAAGTATGGTCATTAAGCATCCAGAAAAGCTAAATTACACCAGCCTGATACTTTTAACTACTTTGTAATATTTTAGAAAATGCTTGGACAAAAGCTCAAGCAGCCTTGTATAAGAAATACTAAGAAGAACTCCCATAAAATAAATACTGTGGTTAGACATAGTGTCATTACAAACTATTTTTTTCCACATTCCTTGATCTTATATTGCTCTAAAGTATACATACATATCCTTCATCCATATACCAAAACTTCCTAACTCTGAAAATAAATGGTAGCTTAGTTCTAGAACATGTTAAAGGATTCACAATATAAGAGCACAGTTGTTTTCAGATCACATTAATGTTGCTCAGTTTGTCTTACAACTAGGTAATTGGCACTAGCATCCACAGGTGAGGGATACCTTTAATCATTTGTTTTGCTGGGACTCTTTTACATAACTTTGCATGATTTCTTTCAGTTCCATCCATTTACATGCAAATTTCATGATATTGCCTTTCTTTACCACTGCATAGAATTCCACTGTGTAGATGTACCACATTTTCTCTATCCACTCGTCAGTTGAGGGGCACTTGGGTTGGTTCCAGCTCTTCACTATTGTGAAGAGAACTGCAATAAACATGGCTGTGCATGTACCTCTGCAGTAAGATGAGTCTTGTGGGTATATACCCAGGAGTGGTATGACTGGGTCAGGTAGCAAGCTCATTTTTGAGTCTTCCAAAGGTTCTCCACACTGCTTTTCATAGTGGCTGTATGAGTTTACATTCCTACCAGCAGTGGATGAGTGTTCCCCTTTCCCTACAACCTCTCCAGCACTTGGTATCATTTGTTTTCTTGATCCTAGCCAGTCTTATTGGAGTTAGATATCTTAAAGTGGTTTTAATCTGCATTTCCTTAATTATTAGCAACATTGAACATTGGCTGTTGATTTCTATGATGATATTATGTGACCCTTTGACCTCAGTTTCTGCATTGCCTGCTTTCTCAGCCATGAAATCATGTTCTGTTTTTGAGGAACTGACATTTTTGTTCTGGTAATATTTTTGTCAGGAGTAGCAAGTACAATGGCTTCAGACTCTTTAATTTGTACACCTAAATGCTCTTGCTTCTCTGGTAAATGCTAGATGCTAGCAGGGAACTTTTCTGGTGTTTTCCTCACTTTTCATCCACTGTGTCTTGACCTGGCTACTGCTTTCTGTTCTTGGACTTGCACTGCTTGTTTGTAATGCTCTTCCAACTGGGATTCCATTTTGTGTCCCTCTTCTTCCGAGATTTCAACAGTGGGTGGTGGGCCCATTTTTCCTCTCACCCCTTTCTTTCACCATTAGGCATTGTGCCTGGCTGTTCTAAGATCTACACCTGTGGAGTCGCTGCTCTCTACTTCTGTCTTTCTGATAGGCTGCTTTCGTGGCTTGATCCAAGTTGTCATCCACTAGGGTATCCCATAAAGCAAAACGAAAAGCTTTGAGGATTTCCTCATTTTTTGCTTTGACTAGATCAAGTAACTAAGGAGTATTTGGATTTTGGTCATTCTTTTTTTGCCCATACTGTCATCTTATCTAGATCTATAAAGGTTGCAACTCCAACATTGTGTCTTTTGGGGAAGTTTGCACATTTTTGAGCTATATCAGTAGTATCAACAACAATGTGGTCTGATGCATGACAACAGGATGAAATAACAATATCATACTTCTCATCAATGGCTCCCAAGTCCCACAATCTTCTATATATTCCTGGGATCCTGCCAGATTTTTTTCTTGAAAAAATATTCACTAAGGAACACTTTGCTTCTTCAACTTTTTGGAAAAGATCATGAACCAAACTTTTGAGGTTTATTTCTTCTTGTGTCAATTTTTGAAGTTACTTTTCTTTCTCCTTTAATTCTTGTTGAGTTTGAGGGAGTGTTGTGTTTATTTTCTGGGACCCTTGTGTTTTCTGTTTAAGGTATGTCTAGCATCCTCTATGTTGGTTCTGTCAAAGAAAATGGCTACTTCTAGTTTCATCTTTTATGTGCACAGAATTATTTGGTATGCCAGACTGGATTTGCACATGCAAACTTCAATATGTGAATACTTAAAAGTGCATTGAAAGAAAAAAATTTGAATACTATAGATTGAATGTTTACTACTTATTTTGTGTGTTCAACTAAAGTCCTAGGCATAAAAACATAAAACCCATCATCTGCCTGGTCTATTTGAATGAATTTTACCTAGGTCTTCAAGTTCAACTGAATTTAATGCTAATTGTAGAGACACTGGATTTGCAAAATTGCAGCTTATTTTTTTCTCACTTCTGTTCCCTTTAAAAGTCATGCTGGAACACCCAGCTTTGAGATCCTGAGTTTTGTATTGACATTTTATTTTTTGGTGCCTTGAGGTGCATAGTGTCAGCTGACCTTGTGTTCAAAAATTATTTTGGTATCATGATTTTAAAAAAAGGGTTGGAATGGCAGGATTTTCTTTGGGGAAAGGGATTCAGTTGTGTTGCAAAGTGATTGCTCATTGTTTTGTTATCTTTCATTGCTACATTGTAATTACTTTTATTGTTACATTGTAATTTTTCAATGCTACATTGACACCAGATGCCAAAATGAGCCTCTAAATCAGTTGTTAAGAATGACAGGATTTTATTTGGGGAAAGGGATTCAGTTGTGCTGCAAAGTGATTGTTCATTGTTTTGTTATCTTTCGTTGCTATATTGACATTAGATGCTGGAAATAGGCCTCCAGATCAGTTGGTGAATTCTAGTTGTCCTTGGGTGTTGCAGTTACATGATTTGTGATTTCAATGCCTGCTGCAAATGCATCAAATATTCTGTTTTTTTCTCCTTAAGACTAAATGACTATTGCTGCTGATAAGAACAATGGCTTGAGCATTCCTGAAAATATCATCTTCTTTGCATTTGCCACTCTCCATGCCTCTACTCCCACCCAGACAAACACTGTTCCTAGCATTTGCCCTTGGTGGTGGTTAGCCAATGACAGGTAAGGTCCTGTTAATCAGGACAAACTAAGACAGGCACAGTCAGATGTTGGAATGCTAGAGGTGGGGTTGACAATGTCTGAGCTATGCACTCAGGCTCCCACTATGTTTGTTGTCTTTTTGGGGGGGGGGTGTTAAAAGCGAAGGGGTGGATATGTAGAGTGTTACACAGTTGCATCAGTGTGCTCAATGTCCTCATCTACTGAACAGACTTAACCTGTGCTCAGAAGCAACAGCTGAGTCAATGGTTTGATCAGCACTTGAGGAGTTTCCAGAAGAAGCAGAGCATGATCATATATAAATCCTTATCTTTTCCATATTAAATGAGTTGGCAGGTGCTCTCATTTTCCCTGCATTTCACCCAACTCTGTGGTGTTTGACTCTGTGCCTATTCACCTTTTCCTTGGTCAGGATCTTGGAACCCCACTGGCTGGCCTGGAGGAGGTTCCTACAATGCTATCTTTCCTCCATTGAGCTTTTTGCACCTTTGTTGAATATGAGGTGGCTGAAATTTTATAAGCTCATGTTTGGAACTTCAATTTTGTTCTGTTGGTCAATGAGTCTGTTTTTGTGTACAACCAGGATATCTTTATAACTATAGTCCTGTAATATATCTTGAAGTCTGATAAGGTGCTCCCCCCTGTATTGCATTTTTCACTCAGGGTTGCTTTAGCTATTTGGGGTCTTTTGTTTTTCCATATGAGTTTAAGGATTTTTTTCCCAAGTCTGTGAAGAAACTCATGGGGATTTTAACTTGGATTGCATTGAATCTATATATTAATTTGGGTAGAATGGACATTTTTGCTATATTAATTTTTCCATCCATGAGCATGGGAGGTTTTTTTTTTATTTTATCTTTTGATGTCCTCTTCAATCTCCTTCTTCTGTGGTTTAAAATTTTGGTTGTAAAGATATTTGGTGTCTTTGGTTAGGTTTACTCCAAGGTATGTTTTGAGGCTATTTTGAGTGGAAAGTTCTCCTTATATTCCTTCTCCTGTTGCTTGTTGTTGATGTAAAGAAAGGCTACTGATTTTTCTAGGTTGATTTTGTATACTGTCACTTTACTGAAACTCTTGACAGTTTCTAAGAGTTTTCTGGAGTTTTTAGCATCCTTCAGGTAAACTATGATGTCATCTGCAAAAAGGGATAGTTTGACTTCCTCTTTTCCAATTAGTACTCCTTTAATTTCCCTTTATTGACTTATTGCCCTAGCAAGCATTTCAAGCACTATATTGAAGAGGAGTGGTGATAAGGGGCAGTTGCAGGGTTCCTGCCTTTAAGGGGAATGCTTCTAATTTTTCTCCATTTAGGATGATATTGGCTGTGGGTTTGTTATATATAGCTTTGATTATATTGAGGGATATTCCTTTCAGTCCAATTTCCTCTAGAATGTAAAACATGAAGGGATGTTGGATCTTGTCAATGTTTTTTTTTTCTGCATCAATTGAGATGACTGTGTGTTTTTGTCTTTCAGTCCATTTATGTGTTTTATGATATTTATTGATTTATGTGTGTTGAACCCCTCCTGCATCTCTGGTATGAATCCCACTTGATCATGATGGATGATCTTTTTGATGTGGGTCTGTATGCAACTTACAATTATTTTGTTGAGAATTTTTGCAACAATGTTCATTAATGAGATGGGTCTATAGTTTTCTTTTTTGTTTGTGTCTTTGGCTGATTTTGGTGTTAGAATGATGTTGCCTGCATAGAAGGAATTTGGGAGATTTCCCTCTGTATCCTTCTGAACAGTTTGAGTAGTAAATGTTTTTAAGACCCCTTTAAATGTTTTATAGAATTCTGCTGTGAAACTGTCTGGGCCTGGGCTTTTTTTAGTTGCTTTTTTATTACATCTCCCGTTTCCTCAAATGTTATGGGTCTGTTTAAACTAAACATCTCTTCTTGGTTAAGATTTGTTGATTCTCAGGATTTCAGGTATTCATCCATTTCTCTTAGGTTTTCAAATTTAGTAGAGTATAGGTTTTTGAAGTATTCTCAGATGATTGTCTGGATCTTCATCTGTTGTGATGTTTTCCTTTTCATCATGAATACTATTGATTTAGAGTTGGTCATTCTTTGGTTGACTGGGCTAGAAGTCTGTCTATCTTGTTTATCTTTTCCAAAGAACCAGCTTTTGGTTTCATTGATTTTTTTGTATTGTTTTCTTTGTTTCTATTTCATTGATTTCTGCTCTGATTTTTGTTATTTCTTCCTGTCTATTGGGTTTAGGGTTCATTTGTTGTTGTCTCTCAAGTGTTTATAGATGCAGTGTTCAATTGTTTACCTGTGAACTTTCTGTTTTTTTTTTTTTTTTTTTTCATTTAAAAAATTTTTATTATTCCCTTCTTTCTTTTTAATAAATTATTTATTTATTTATTTATTTATTTATTTTTTATTTATTTATTATTTGTATGAATGTATTGTCTGCATGTGGGTTTGTGCACCGTGTCATGCAATGCCCTGGAGGTCAGAAGAAGGGCATCAGATTCCCCTGGAACTGGAGTTCTCCTGGAATTGGAGTTACAGACGGTTCTCAGCTGCCATGTGGGGATGGAACCCAGGTCCTCTGCAAGAACAGTCAGCAGTCGGCACTCTTAACAGCTAGGCCATCTCTCCAGCCCGCTTTCTGTTTTTTTTTTTTTTTTTTTTTTTTTTTTAATGTGAGCACCTATGGCTACAAATTTCCCTCTTAAGACTGCTTTTAAAGTATCCTACAGGTTTTATTGTGTTGTATTGTCTTTTTTGTTTGTTTGTTTGTTTAGTTCCATGAATACTTTTATTTTGTTGCATGTTTTGTTCTTGTAGTTAGTCTGGCTCATTCTGGTGTTAACATTGAGCTGTATTGCATTGTAGTCTGATAGAATGCATGTAATAATTTCAATCCTTTTGTATTTGTTGAGATTTCTTTTGTGTCTTAGTATGCAGTCGATTTTGGAAGATGTTCCCTGGGGCGCTGAATAGAAAGTATATTCTCTGGTGTTTGGGTGGAATATTCTGTAGACGTCTGTGAGTTCCATTTGTTGTATTGTATTGTTCAGTTCAAATGTCTCTCTGTTTATTTTTTGTCAGTTGATCTATCCAAGGGACCGGACCTGCTATTATTGTGCTGTGATTAATCTGTGTCTTGAGGTCCTGCAGAATTGTGTTTATAAAGTTCGGTGCACCTGAGTTTGGTGCATAAACATTTGGGATTGTGAACTCTTCCTGGCTAATTGTTCCTTTGCTAAGGATGTAATGGCTGTCTTTTTTTTTTTTTTTTTTTTCATCTGATTAATTTTACTCTGAGGTCTATTTTGTCTGGTATTAGAATAGCAATTCCTGTTTGTTTTTTTGGTACTATGTGCTTGCAATATTTTTTTCCATCATTTTACTTTAAGTTGGTGTTTGTCCTTGAGGCTGAGATGGGTTTCTTGTAGACAGCATATAGAAGGATTCTGTTTCCTCATCCATTCTCCCAGTTTATGCCTTTTGATTGGGAAGTTTAGACCATTAATATTTAAGGTTATTATTGAGAGATGTGTTTTGCTTCCTTCTTTCTTATTTTTTGTTTGCATTCTTGGTCTAGGTTTGTATTTAAGCTGTCATGCTTTTATTAATTTCTTTCTTTAGTTGCTTGGGAATAGTGGCTCCCTTCCTCTGTTCTTTGAATTGCTTCTGGCATTTTCTGAAGTGTTTTTTTTTTGACAGGTATTCTTTCATTTTGTTTATGTCATAAAAGATTTTTCTTTCTCCTTTAACTAAATGTGATATTTTTGCTACCTGTAATAATCTGGGTTGGCATCTAAAGCCATTTAGCCTTGGGAATACTTTGGTCCATGTTCTTCTGGCTTTCATAGTTTGCACTGAGAAGTCAGCTGTAATTCTGATGAGTTTTCCCCTTATACGTAATTTGTTGTTTTTCTCTTATGGCTTTCAGTATTTTCTCTTTGTTTTGATCATCTAGTATTTTAACTATGATTCTGTGTGGTCAGTTTCGTTTCTGGTCTTGTCTATTTGTGTTCTACGTGCTTCTTGTATTTGTATGGGTTTGTCTTTTTTCAGTTTGGGGAAATTTTCTTCTGTTATTCTCTTGAAGATCTGGTCAATAGTGTTGTCTTGGGATTCTTCTCTTTTCTCTATCCCTATGATGTGGAAGTTTGGTCTTTTTGTAGTGTCCCACATTTCCTGATTGTTCCAATCTTGTGTGTGTGTGTGTGTGTGTGTGTGTGTGTGTGTGTGTGTGTGTTTTAATTGTCCATAGTCTTTACTTGAGCACTCTAGTTGTCCAATGTTACCCTTCAGGTCTGATAGTCTTTTTTCTGCTTCATCCATTCTGCTTCTGTGGCTTTCTCCCATCCTTTCCTGTTGATTGGATGAGTGTTCAATTTCCTTTTTCATTTCTTCCTGTGATTTCTGTAGTACTTCCACTTCCTTTTGAAGCTTGTCATTGTCTATTTTTAGCTCCTTGCTTCACTAATCAGTTTCTTTCTTCATTTTAGCCTAGGATCTATTCAATGTTTCTACTTCCTTCTGGAGTTTGTCATTCTCTCCCTCTAGTTATTTTCAGAGATTGTCTTTCTTTCCTTCTAGTTATTTTCAGAGTTCGTCCTTCTCTCCCTTTAGTTCTTTCCAGAGTTTATCATTCTTTCTTTCTAAATCTTTCCTGAGTTTTTCATTCTCTCCCTTAGTTCTCTGATTTGTTCTTTATATTCCTTGATTTCTTTGAATATGTCTATGATTACTCTTCTAAGGTCCATGTCTTGGTTTCTTTCAAGGCAGATCTCATTTTAGGGTTCTTCTATAGGACTGGTAGAGTTCAATGTGGATTTATTATGAAAGTTTCCCATGTTGTTTTTTCGTTGTGAATTTGGCATGTGTATTTTTTTATTCTGGTGCTAATCTCAAATGTTAATATGGAGGACTGGTTGGTCACTCATGGTGCTTCCTGCTGGTCAGTTCCTCTAGTTGGCTGTGTAGACTAGAATCACTAACACACTAAGACTGCACCCCCTGGATTGTCTGTACCACAACTCCACCAGCTTACTGGATCATCTCTACCAGGACTTGGAGGGTGGAGGGAAGATTTGCTCCCTTGGCCTGAGCACTAGACCCCTGACTGTGGCTGGGTGACTCTGCCCACACCAACCACAAGGGAGGAGGGGTGTGGTGTCCTGTCTGGTCCAAGAGGCCCAGGATGCTGGTGCTGGCTCCCCATATGTTTTTCTGGCCAACCTGAGCATGTGCGCATTAAGCACAGAGCCTCTTGCCTGATACATCCTCACTCCTCCACAAAATTTCTTTAAATTACTTTTTATGTGTATGAATGTTTTGCCTGCTTGTATGTATCTGTAATATGCAAGGGCCAGAAGAAAGGGCCAAATCCCCTGTAACTAGAGTTACAAACAATTGTTAGCTGCTCTGTGGCTGTTGGGAACTGAAGCTGGGTCCTATGCAAGAGCAGCCAAAGACTCTGAGTTATGTCTCCAGCCCTCAGAGAAACTTCTTAATCTGCTTTTTTACCTAAAAATATTTCTCCTACTCATCTACTCTTCATTGTTTTTCCCTAGCATAGTAAAAAACACAATATTATATTTTGTCTGGAATATTATAAAATCATTCTAAATAATATTCCTGTTATTATCATGCCCTTCTTAAGCTAGTTTTCCACACAATATCCAGTATTTCAGACATAATCATATTACTTGGTTGCTTAAAACTTCAATCACTTTACTTCACACTTAAAAGAGCAGTCCAAAATTTCTGTCAAAATCTCAATGCCCATAAAACTCGATAGCACAAAAATCCAGCATAAAACTGTACAAATATACATCAGACCCTAATCTAACCCAAAGTTCTATTGGAAGTTGATTACTGCCAAGTTAGGGCAAGTTGATCTTCTTTAAGGGAGTGACTCTAGCTAGGCTGACTAGACCCTTGTGGATGAACTTGCACTGAGGGATATCTGGGTACCCTAATTTGATTTCATAAACCTTAACAAAAATGAGATAATGCTTTAAGTCTCATGGGGGTCTGTGGAAAGATACAGGGAGGGGAGGCCATTTAAAATGATCATCCTTTTGCAGAAATACATGCACAACCATGCTTATTGCAGCTCTCTTCACAACAGTGAAGAGATGGAAGCAACTCAAGCATCCCTCAACTGATGAATAGATAAAAGAAAATGTGGTACATCTACACAATGGAGTTCTATGCAGCAATAAACAAAGATGACATCATGAAATTTGCAGGTAAATAGATGGAACTATAAGCCATTATGCTAAGTGAAGTAACGCTGTTCCAGAAAAGCATATATGCATACTTTGGAGCAATATAAAATAAAAGGGAACACTAACAACAACAAAAAGACTTGTTCAAAGTACTGACTGAAACAGTAAACTTCTGCCCCAAATGGTAAACTTCTGCATTGAAAAATTTAAAAAAAAGGACTGAGCAAAAGATGCAAGACATGTATGGCAGAATGTAAGAGTTCTGGAGGGGTTGGGGCATGGAAAGGGGAATGCATCTAAATTTTATTAATAAATGTATGAAATGTCCAAAAGTTCAATAAAAAGAGAGAAATGATTGGTGTTTTGTATGAAATACACAAAAATTCAACAAAAAGAAGTATTTACGTTCTTATAGGAAACAGCCCATTCCTATTTCTCTGACCCAGTTCTCTTCTTATCTCAGTGTTCTAAACTAACTGTACCTTTTTCTTCAAACACACCTTAACAGTCCACTATAGGAATTTACAGTGGATGTTTGTTCTTTCCGTATTATTTTTCCATTGATTCTAGCCTTAAAAATATATTGAGCTTTTGTAATTTGATGGAAAAGTATTTTTTTTAATTTTATTTATTTTCAAATGTGTATGAATGTACTGTCTGCATGCAGGTTTGTGCACCCGTGTCGTGCAGTGCCGCGAAGTTCAGAAGAGGGTGTCGGATTCCACTGGAACTGGAGTTAAAGATGGTTCTCAGCCGCCATGTGGGTGCTGGGGATCGAACCCGGGTCCTCTGCAAGAACAGTCGGCGCTCTTAACCGCTAGGCCATCTCTCCAGCCCGGAAAAGTTTTTAATCATCAGTTCCTCACCACCCCTGCCCCTTGCACTGTCCACCAGACTTCATGCATTCTGCAGTGTATAGTATGTCTGGTCCAGTCAAGCATTTGTTCTCAGATGTCCTTCAGTGGAAATTCATCCACCAGAGTCCAGTCAGACTCCTAGAGATTGCATGTAAGGCATATTCCCCATCACCCAATAACAATCAGTCTTCAATATTTCTCTGTCTAGGGTTCTGTGCTCGATGCCACCATTGCCACAAGGTCATATATGCAAGCTTCCAGTGGCCTGAAAGATTCTAGGTTTGACTTTATTATTATTTAGGCTTTAAGAAATCCACCTAAATTACTTTCCCAATCTCAGGCAAACAAGCATATCCAGTCTATTATTATCCTGTACTAGTCCAAGAACAACACTTACCAAATGAAATTATATTTTTATTCATTTAACATTGTTTTCCTTTTGATATATCAAATGTAGTGTCCTGTACATGCTAGACAAATGTTTCTACCATTGCACTTTATTCCAGTCTCCTAAATAATTAATATTCTCTCTGTCCTATGCTATCAACCTGCTGTTCAATGAAAGACAAAAAAAATTATTGGTATCTCTACCGTTTGCTTCTCTATGACTGTAATCTAAAATAATATTATCTGAATCACACAGTAGGAACTTTTAATGAAAGCATCAATGTCATCTTTTAATACTTAGCCATCTTCTTCAGCAGAAACAAAACTACTTAAGAATAGGAGTGAGTGTGATATTTGCAGTGGCATCTGGCATGTGGTACATCCTCACTGGAGTTTGAAAATAATAATATTACAGAGAATCAAAGAAAGCTTCCAAAGGGAAGAGATATTTTAGTTGATTCTAAAAGATGATTAATATTTCATCAAAATGAGAGAGGATCTGGGAAAAGATGTTTCAGAAGTGAGAAACCAAGTGTAAAATACTGACGGACATGAAATAACAGTACTTTGACTTGCAAAATAGCACATTTGGATTGTTCTTGAATTGTAATAAATAAATAACATTTCTCTTAAGCATATCTATATGTTACCCTCTGAATATTTGTGTTCCTTTCCAATTCCTATAATGGGTAGGTTCTTGCAATTAGACCATCAGTGTGGAGACTTCATGGATGGGATCATTGTCCTTTCAAAGAACTCTTTATTTTTCATTCATTTATTCAAGGATATCTGACTTTGGACTTTCTTTTTTTTTTTTTTAATTTTTTTTTTTTAATTTTTTTTATTTCCGTATGTGTATGAATGTATTGTCTGCAGGCAAGTTGTGCACCCGTGTCGTGCAATGCCGCGGAGTGTTCAGAAGAGGGTCCTGGTATTCCCCTGGAACTGGAGTTCTCGCTGGAATTGGAGTTTCAGAACGGCTCTCGGCGCCGGCCATGTTTGGGGGGTGGGGGCTTGGGGGGGATCGAAACCTGGGTCCTCTGTAAGAGCGGTCAGCGCTCTTAACCGCTAGGCCATCTCTCCAGCCCCCTGACTTTGGACTTTCAACATCCTGAGGTGTGAGAATTAAATTCCCATTGCTGATAAGCCAGCTAATCTATGATACTTTTTTTTTTTTAGGGATTCTTACATAATATTTTTATTAGTTTTGAGAATGTCGTACAATGTATTTTGATTATGTACCACCCATTCTTCCCCCTAAATCCTCCCAGATCCACCCCCACCTCTCCACCCCACTGCAGATTTCCTGTCTTCCTTTCTTTTTTTTTAATAACCCAGCCGGAATCACAATTTGTGCTACCCCAATACTCATGGTGTGGGACCATCCACTGGAGCACGGTCAACCTACCAGCAGCCCTCCCCCAAAAGATAGCAACTGTCCAAATCTGATCAGTTAGGGTGGGGCAGAGGGCATTGTATAGATTATCTCATTTATGGCTAAGTACTTACTCTCTGCCCTGTGACCTGTTGTAGTTTCTGTGTTAACACTATCATTACAAAAGAAACTTCTCTGATGAGGTTTGAGAGCTTTCATTAATCCATGGGGAACAGAGTTATGAATTTAGAGGGCAGAGTGTAGTAGCAGGTTCACCCCTGGGGCCTTTGAGCTCCCTAATCATGAGTTCCTGGCCACATTTACAGTACTAAGCATGTGTTTCCTCTGTGAAATGAATCTTAAATATGATCAGAAAATGGTTGTTTACCCCCATAATATTTGTTCCACTATTGCATCCTTGGACGTATCTTATGAAGATCACTAATGTAGTTCACAGGGTTTGCAACTGAGTAAGGCTGCTGATGGCTTTTCCTCCCTTAGCAACTTGTATCACAACCTTCCACTACTATGAAATCTAGGCAGCAAAGGAAGATGTTTCCTAGTCAGTACCAATTTGATTTCCTCCATGTCCTGATTATGAGTGTGTTAGGTATATCTTTAGCAATAAGGTCTTACATGATGTTCTTGTAGATAACCAGAGCAATGGCAATAGTCTGTATTGTTTTAGAGGTCTCTTGGTTCCAACAAATAAAGCAGGAGTATTGCATACCTGGCTCTGGTCTTTTTATTTGGCAATCTATTGGTATCTTAGAAAGAGCACTATCCCCTGTATCAGGGCTACTCCAATTAAAATCCTTTTATGAATATAATGTATAAGATAACAGATTTTCATACGGCCTTTTTTATTTTTTTTTTAAAAGCAGTCCTAAGAGGAAAGTTTATAGCTCTAAGTGCCTACATTAGAAAAACAGAAAGAGCACAAGTGAACGATCTAACGCTCCAGCGAAAAGTACATTGGAAGACACAACAAATGAACCCTAAACGCAGCAGACAAGAAGAATAAATAAAACATCAGAGCAGAGATCAATGAAATAGAAACAAAGAAAACCATACAGAAAATCAATGAATCCAAAAAGCTGGTTCTTTGAGAGAATAAACAAGATAGACAGACCTCTAGCCCAGTTAACCAAAGAAAGAAGGAACAACTCCAAATCAATAGAATCTGTGCATGAAAAGGAAAATATCACAACAGATAATGAAAAGATCCAGACAATCATACGGAATTATTTTAAAAACCTATACTCTACCAAGTTTGGAAAAACTAGAAGAAATGGGATGAATATCTGAAATCTTGGGAATCACCAAAGCCTCAACCAAGAAGAGATCCACAGCTTAAACAGAAACAATAAATACGTGAAGAAATTGAAGTATGTAATAAGCAGCCTCCCAACCAAAAAAAAATGCCCAGGCCCGATGGTTTTCACAGCAGAATTCTATAAAATATTTCAACAAGACTTACAACCATAATATTCAAGTTGTTTTAGAGGATACAAACGGAGGGATTCTCCCAAATTCCTTCTATGAAGCCAGCATCACTCTAATACCAAAACCAGCAGCAAAGATGCAACTAAAAGGAGAACTATAGACCCATCTCCCTAATGAACACAGATGCCAAAATTCTAAATAGGATACTGGCAAATCGCATACAGACCCCATCAAGATGAATCATCCACCATGACCAAGTTGGGATTCATACCAGAGATGCAGGGATGGTTCAACATACAAATCAATAAATATCATCAAGCATATAAATGGGCTGAAAGACAAAAACCACACCATCATCTCAATTGACGTGGAAAAAGCCTTTGAACAAAATCCAACATCCATTCATGTTTAAAGTCCTAGAGGGAATTGGATTGGAGGGATCATTCTTAATGTAATCAAAGCCATGATACAGGAAACCCAGCCGATATCATCCTAAATGGGGAAACAAACAGAAGAGCATTCTCCTTAAGGCTAGTAGGAACTTGGCAAGGTGTCCCCTTGATCACCACTGTATGCCTTCAACAAAGTGCTTGACATCCCTTGCTAGGGCAATAAGGCAGGAAAAGGTAATTAAAGGAGTTCTGATAGGAAAAGAGGAAGTCAAGCTACCCCTGTTTGCTGATGATATGATTGTCTACTTAAGGGATGCTAAGAATCTATGATACTTTTTATAGAAACCCAACTTCACTAAAATGCCATAGTTAATTCTCCTTCTTAAGAGTATGAAGCAGGGTGTGGTGGTGCATGCCTTTAATCCTAGCACTTGGGAGGCAGAGGCAGGAGGATCTTTGTGAGTTCAAGGCCAGCCTGGTCTACAGAGTGAGTTCTAGGACAGCTGGGGCTACAGGGAGACCCTGTCTTGAAAAGACAAAAAAAAAAAGAGAATATGAAAATATTATTGTCTGTTTTAGCTTACCAATTCCCCTTTAAACTATTTTCTGCTTTCAGTTTCTTTCTGTTCCAATTTATGAAACATGATACTGCCAGAAAACCAATTCTAAAACACAGATTTATCATGCATTTCCCCACCCACAACTGAAAACTCTGATTTTCTTTATTGCTGAATGTAAACATTCCAACTCCTTAAATCTTTAGTCCATTTAACAATCTGTACGAGTTCTTCTCATATACCCTTATAAGTCTCTCTCTCTCTCTCTCTCTTCTCTCTCTCTCTCTCTCTCTCTCTCTCTCTCTCTCTCTCTCTCCTTTATACTGTGCCAAACCTGAGTATTTGCTGGCTTGCTGCATTTCTAGGCCTGTCCAAACTTTAGTACCCCTGCTGTACATTTCCTTGTGTGTTTGTGTGTAATTCCCCTGCCACCATCTCTACAATCTGTGCAGGCTCTGAGTTCCAAACAGTAACTTCAGGACACTATTTCCAAACCTGACAAATAGAAATAGATATCTTCAATTAACCGTGCTAATTCAGCAAGTGGTTCTTTTATGTTGACTGTGAAATTTCAATAAATCATTGTTAGTTTTCCATTTTATCCAGGTTGATTCCCTATTGCCTTGAATATTTTATTCTCCACAATCAGCTTATTGCATTTTTATAAGTACTCAATTGATATTTCAAAATAAAAATAAATTTTAATGGAATATAATAATATGCAATCACCCCACTGCTAAATATAAAGAAAAACATTACATGCCCTATACAAATGCTCAAACCGTAAAATTTTATTGTATAAACTGTGGGAGAGAAGGAATTAATAGAAAGGAAGAGAAAAAAAATGAAAAATTTCCCCCCGACGTTTCACTAAGCTCTGTTGCTATAGTCAGTGTTTTATCTTCAGGTGGCCAGTGAAATGGTCTAGTTGTTAAAGGTATTTGCCATCAAGCACGACAACCTGAGTTCAATCCCTGAGATTCAAGTGATGTAAGACAAAAACCAGTTCCCCAAAACTTGTCCTCCAACCTCCACATATACATTGGCGCATTTGTGAAAAACCCTCCAACACAATAAGTAAAATTTGTATAGAAAGAATTAAGGCAATTTCAATACAAAATTCAAACCTGTATATTTCTTTTAAGAACTGAACACTTCAGGAGATTTCCTAGAGTTGAGAACTTATATAGAAAATTGCCAGTCAGTTTGAATACATACTGCATTTAAAGAAGAATCTTGATCCCAAAGCAGAGTCCAAGCCTAGCAGTTCTGAGCTCCTTCCATTATGATTGACTGGGATTTAGATTTCTTAATTTTTTTGTAAAATTACAATCAAATGGAAGTGGTGTTCTTTATGACTAATGCAACAGCATTCATTGACTAGCTTACACCTCAAAAAAAAAAAAAGTAATGGTATGGAAAGTTTGTTTTCCAATACTAGACTTTTATGAGTAGCAAGATACTAAGTGTTCTGAACCACTCTGTGACATACCTGAGTATTATTGAATGAACATCTGTTATGCTTTTGGCTTGAGTAATTTAAAACATGCCAGCTTTTTTGACATTATCATCAGCAGAATTCTTAATTAACCTATAGATGCCATAAATTACATGGACTGCTTTTTCTTTAGGAATGAAAGATGTATAGTCAACTTTAAATACTTTACTGTTGATAAAATTCTCATATGTCATTCAAGAAAACAGGAAATTTAGGAAAAGAGTTCCCCAAAGCAATCTTGTTCCACTGCTACAAGGACCAATGGTAAAGCAGGGGGTTTCAGACACAGTTTGGTTTCTATGGTTTTATTTTAGGCACTAAAGTATTGAGTACCTGCAGCACATGCTTGGCCTGAAGGTTTCTTGCAGTTGTCCTTCCATCTTTCCTTCTCTCTTCCTTCTCCTTTTTTCTGTTCCTCTCTCACTTTCTCTCTCTCTACCTCTCCTTCTAGTTTCAGAAATTTCTAAAACAAAACTCATATCTATACTGATTAAAAGAAAGCATGGACTTGGGGCAATGGAATCTGATACAGTACACTGTAGCCAGGGTTCCAAGTTAAGTATACATGGCTTCAAAGTTGAAAAAATGTTCAGAATAACAACTGTATATGATGGTTGCTTTCAAGAAGGTTCAAATTCCAAATTAGAGTGATCCTTGGATTTATGCCAGAATCCTGCTTGTCTCCATACTTAAGTTTTGACTACACATACCCATACAAATTTGCTTGACACTCATCATTTTGCCTAGTGATACTAGATTTAAAAATGCAAGGACAATTCACCCATTTAAAGTGGGATTGTACAGAAACAGTGAACAAATCTTCAGTAAAAATGTCCATGCAAAACAGTGATAAGAGGTTTCATGAGGCTATTACTATGTAATATCTGATCCATACTTATTCTCAAGTGCTAGACATTGCTCATCTTTTAAACTTTAACTGGACATTTTTGCTACCCATATTTTCTGTGCTCTTTAACATGTGGATGCAGAATTAATTCTCCAGCAAGGCCTATTTTTACCCTCATTTCTTGCCTAGTCTTAAATCCATTTTCTCTTCTCTTAGGTTGTATTACTCTGTCATTGGAGGGTGTGCGTTATACTGGAATTTGAGGGGAAAATAAAACCTGCGAAAGAGATCACAAAACTTCTCAAATATAAAGTACCAGAAAGTGAAATCATTAACTTATAATGAGCCACATTTCAGTCTTACAAAGCCCAGTCTGTTGCCTGCTACTTAATCTTTAAGGTAAAACATTTTTCTTTAGGAAAAAGTGATTTCTCATGAAATCAGCCCTAGAAAAGTGATTTTCAACCTTCAACCTCTGTAATATAAAATTTAAAATATTTTATTTATCATTTCTATTCTTATATTTTTTATCTCTTAGACATAATCTTTATTTCTACTCCACCAAATATGAGCATGTAGTGTAATGGCACATTTGGACTGATTTGACAGTGATTGCATATTGTCTCCATTATGGGATAAGCAGCAATGACCGTACTGTGCAAAGAATAGGCTGTGGTATAGGTTTGAGTCATCCTGGGTAGCCCAACTACCATTTTTTTAACCTGTAATTATGACTGAATATAAAATGTTCATCTCAGCCTACAGAAAGTGGTATTATCCACAGTTTTCATGCCTAGCAACTTAATGGCATAATACTCACTTGTTCTTTTTTTTAATTTTTATTGAGCTCATTTCATACAACATTTGTTAATAAAATTTAGACTCATTACCCCATCCATGCCCACACTTCATGTCTGCCTGCCCCCCCTGCCAGAGCTCATGAATACTGTCATACATGTTAATCCTGTCTTGCATCTTTTTCTCAGTCTTTCATAACCTTTTCAATGAACAAGTTTACTGTTATGGTCAGTTCTTTGAATAGGTTTTTCTCTCTTTTTTGTTCCCTTTGATTTTATATTATTCCAAAATATGCATATATACACTTCACACATAAATCAAAATTATAGGCTAATTCCAAAACACATTTAGAGATTCATATTTTTTCAATTTATTTTTATTTTTTTTAACAATAAGTAATAAGTCATGAGTACAAGCATCCTTCATGTAGAACCAATTTGAAAGCAGCTATGCCCAAACCCACACAGCCCATGTCTCCCACCATCCAGTTGGTGGGGCTTTTATGTACAATCAGTAAAGTTGCATGCAGGCAAAAAGTAGTATAACTTTACATTCTTTTTTTTTTAGAATATGAATACATATCTTACACCCATATATGGTAATTACAATGTGTGAATAAAATGGGTAGGTCAATTCTAGAGCCCATTAACATAATCATATTATATTAGCACAGTTTAAGACACAATGAAATATAATAATAAAGTTGCTCAGTGTATTAGTCACTTTTCTGTTGCTGTGATAAAACCACCATGACCAAGGGAAATTTTAAAAGGAAGAGTTTATTTGAGCTTATGTTTGACGGTTCCAGGGAATCAGAGTCCATTGTGGTTAGAGGCATGGTGGCTGGGGCTGGAGCAGCAAGCCGAGGTTCACATCTCACAATAAGCACAGGAAGCAGAGAGAGAGAGAGAGAGAGAGAGAGAGAGAGAGAGAGAGAGAGAGAGAGACTGGAGACCACAAGGCTTGTTAAACTCACTAAGCCTGCCCCCAATAACGTACTTCCTCCAGCATGGCCACACCTTCTAAGACCTCCAAGAACAGTGCCACCAACTGGAGACAAAATGTCTGAATACTTAAATCCTATGAGGCTCTCATTCAAACCACCACACTCAGTTTGCCTGCCAACTGGGGATTTGTTAGCATCCACAAATGAGGGAAACCATTCGCCTTTTTTTTTTTTTTTTCTGGGACCGTGTTACTTCACTTAGTATAATGGCTTTGAGTTCCATCCATTTACCTGCAAAGTTTGTGATGTCATCTTTCTTTACCGCTGCATAGAACTCCATTGTGTAGATGTGCCACATTTTTGTTATCCAGTCATCAGTTGAGGGACATTTGGGTTGGTTCCAGCTCTTTGCTATTGTGAAGAGAGCTGCAATAAACATAGCTGTGCATGTATCTTTGTGGGTATATACCCAGGAGTGGTATGGCTGGGTCAGGTGGTAGGCTCATTTTGAGTATTTTAAGGGCTCTCCACACTGCTTTCTACAGTGGTTGTACCAGTTTACATTCCCACTAAAAGTGGATGAGTGTTCCCCTTTCCCCACAACTTCTCCAGCATTTGGTGTCTTTTGTTTTCTTGATCTTAGCTAGCCTTATTGGAGTGAGATGATACCTTAGTGTGGTTTAAATGTGCATTTCCTTAATTATTAATAATGTTGAATACTTTTTAAGATGTTTCTCAGCCATCTTTACTTCCTTATTGGTGAAGTCTCTGTTCATCTCTTTACTCCATCTTTTGAGTAGATCATCTGTTTTCTTCCTTCTTTGTTTTTTAAGTAGTTTATATATTCTGGATGTTAATGCTCTATCAGATGTATCAGTGGTGAAGATTTCCTCCCACTCTGTGGGTTCCTTGATTGTTTCTTTAGCTGTACAAAAGCTTTTGAGTTTGATGAGGTCCCACTCGCCAGCTGTTGTCTTTATTTCCTGTGCACAGCTGCTGTTTGATTGAGAAAGTCTTTTCCTACGCCTATGTCTTGTAGGTTGTTGCCGACTTTTTCTTCTATCATCTTCAGGGTTTCATGTTTCAGGTTGAGATCTTTGACCCACTTGGAGTTTATTTTTGTATAGGATGAGAGGTAGGGATTTAATTTTGTTCTTCTACAAATGGGGTGATCCAATTTTGCCCACACCATTTGCTATCTTTCCTTCATTGAGCTTTTTTGGCCCTTTTGTCAAATATGAGGTGGCTGAAGTTATATGAGCTCAAGTTTGGATCTTCAATTTTTGGCATTGGTCAATGGGTCTTTTTTTCCCCCAGTATCAGGCTGTCTTTATGACTATAGCCTTGTAATATAGCTTGAAGTCTGGTAAAGTAATCTGCCCTGTATTGGTGTCTTTGGTTGAGTTTATTCCTCAGAATTTTATTTTTATTTATGTATATGAGTGCATTTCCTGCATGTAGGGAGGTGCATCTGTGTTGTTCAATGCTCATGGAGGTCAGGATCCCTGAAACTGGCTGTTAGCCTCCATGTGGGTGCTGGGAATCAAACACGGGTCATCTACAAGAGGAGTCAGTGCTCTTAACCACTGATGTTCTCTCCAGCCACGTAACACAAAATTTTAACATTGATTGTGTGTGATAATTCAAAGACTAGAGATGGTATCTAGATAAGTTTATCTATATATAATCCTTAAGGAAGAAAACCAGTAATAATTATTTAGATTTTTGAACATAGAAAGTGTAAAAAATCAGATAACTCCCTTTTGCTAAAATCCTTAATTTTAATTTCAATCTTCTGAAAAGAGGACATATATAGGCTTGAGAAATGCAGTATCTTTGTTTTGCGCTAGAGTTTGTTGTTATAGAAGGAGCACTTTTAAAAAGCTGTGACAAGGGGCTGGAGAGGTGGCCTAGCGGTTAAGAGCACCGACTGGACCCGGGTTCGATCCCCAGCACCCACATGGCGGCCGAGAACCGTCTGAAACTCCGGTTCCAGGAGAACTCCAGCTCCAGGGGAATCCGAGAACCTCTTCTGACCTCCGCGGCATTGCACGACACGGGTGCACAGACCTGCATGCAGACAGTACATTCATACACATACAGAAATAAATAAAATTAATAAAAAATATTTAAAAAAAAAACTGTGACAGTTTTCCTTGGCATTTCTTACCTGTTCCTCTTTTCTGTTTATTGTCACTTGCTAATATCAGTTTATATTAAAGAACACATATTAAGCATACATGTCTGTTATAAATATATCACCTCTGTCTAGTAAATATAATCAAATGTAATTAACTTGGAATCCGCTTATTTAAATTGACTCTCAATGTTTTTAATAATTATTGACTAAGGACATGACAACTCTCAGGCTTCTATAATTTTAGAATCTTCCAAAATGGATGATGTAGCCCCATTTCTCAAGTAGAAATTTTGTCTTAAATCTGCTACTTATATTTTGTGTAACTTTTGATAGAGTAGTTAGCTTTTCCCTTGTTCAGTTCTTTAGTCTATAAAATGAGAATAGTGACAGTCTGTTGACTCTTACGATTGTCTCTTCATAGTCCAAACCAACATTAAAACATTTCTGTCATATCTCGGAAACCACAGCCTATAAAGAGAAGCATTTATATTTAAAACAATACATTTTAGTTATTGGGCTCTTTGATCATGTTCTCTAATCTGGGATATTCTGCAGATATTCTCACTATTCGTATCATTTTTTATGGTTACTTTTAACAAAACAGATTTATTATTTTAAACTGTGGAAAGCAGCAGTCCAAAATTGATCTCAGATAACTAAACTCACATTGTCAGAGAACCTTTCCCAGGGTGTCAAATTCACTTTCTCTTGTCCTCAGCACCAACTCCATTTATGGAAAGTTATCCCAATTATCTGCAGTCATGACCTCCCTGTCTTTTCTCTTCTGCCTCTCTTTTCCTCTGTTCCTGAATATATGAATATATATATATATGTATATATACATATATATTCATATATTATATATGTATATATATATAATATATGATATATATTATATCATATATAATATAATATAACATATATATATATATATATATATATATATATATATATGAGCATATGATTGTGTGTGAGCATTCATATATGGGAGTCAGGGGTTAATATCAAGTGTATTTCCCATTGAATCTCCATCTTATTTTAATATAATGTTCTGTTAATTATTCAATAATTTCATACATATATCCACCATATTCTGATCATATTTATCCTGCACTCTTATCCCTAACTTGTCCCAGATCCACCCCACGTATTTTCTGAGAAGGAGTCCTACATACCCTGGCCTTCACTGCTGCAGCTAGAATGTCTGGCCATGAATTCCAGGGACCCCTCCCATCTCCACCTTTCCAACACCAGACACTCATGGCATCACACTGAGTTTTAGGGACTAAACACAGGTCCTAGTGTTTGTTTCCTAAAACAAACCTTTATGCACTGGTCTCCAGGCTTCCTTTCTAGTCTTAAGAAGCTATGTTTACCTTGAAAGCAACTAGATTACTTAGGATAAGTATCTGTTTAAGGCCATCAAATTAGTAAATTTCAAACTATTTGAAACCTTAATTTTATTTGCTGATTTGTTCCAAAATAGTCAGAGGACTGTATATAGGCATTTATATTACTTGTACAGTATGGTCTTACCATCTTCTACACAGTAGATTTACTCTATATTATATGTCAATTTTTTAAAATTTTATATTATTTTATGTGTATGAATGTATTGCCTGCATCTATATAAGGGCACTCATATTGTGCAATGCCAACAGAGGTCAGAAGAGGACATAGAAACCCTGAGACTGGAGTTACAGATAGTTGCTAGCTGCCAGGTGGTTGCTGGGAATCAAACCTAGGTCCTCTGCAAGAGCAGCCGGTGTTCTTAACCACTGATCCATCTCTTCAGCCTCTGTATCAATTTCTTAAAGTCAATGTTAATGGATTAGATCATTGATGTAGCTTTATGTGATTCAAATCTAGAGTAACTTATCCAAGAAGACTGTAGGCTTACAATCAAGGCTGACACCTTTGACTCAGGCCACCACCTGTTTTATGGACAGATCTTCTCTTTCTCTTTTTTAAAAAGATTATTATGTTTAATTCTGTATTTATGTGGTATTATGGGAAATGAAAACTTGAGTACAGTGCTCAGGGAGGATGGAAGTATTAGATCACCCTGGAGTTGGAGTTACAGGGAGTTGTGAACCATCTCACCTATGTGCTGGGAGCTGAGCTCAGATCACATGCAAGAGCAGTGCATGTTCTTAACTGCTTAACTATATCTACAGACACAGGCTCATCCATATCTTAAAAATAATTTACAACCTCCTATGTTGCCTAGGTTCCCTAATCCCCTTTCCCTATGAGGTTAATGAGGTTATAATCTTATAGCTCCCATAAAGTTTTAAAATATTGGCTCATTTTCACTGAGATATCCCTGTGTTGATTTGCATATTTTTCTCCTGTTCATTTATCTGCTGATAGTTTATTTCTCAAACTCAATCATTTAGCTACAGAAGATGGCAGCAAAATTTAAGCTCTTCTTCACCAACAGTCAAAAAATGTCTATTGTCCACTTACTTGCATCTTTGTTAGTATTAAAAGTTAAGAAATTCATGCATAAACTTCAGCTTTATTGAAATTAAATTCCATTAGAGGAAAATAAAGAAAATAAAATTTTTGAATTATAATTATTATTCTATTTTTAAAATATCTTATTTTTATTTTATGGGTATGAGTGTATTCATTACATGTATGTAAGTGCACCTATATCATGCAGTGCTTGCACTGATCAGAAGAAGGCATTGGATCCTTTGGAATTGGATTTCAGAATGGTTGCTAGCTACCATGTGGGTGATGGGAATTGAACCTGGGTCCTCTGCAAGTTTAGCCAGTGCTCTCAACCACTGAGCTATCTCTTGAACCCAAATAGCTATTATGCCTGAGGAAGAAAAAACACAATTGAACAGATGGTGATTGCTGGCCTACTGTGCTACTTTAAATCTCTAGAAGAAGAATTTAAGGGGAAAATTGAGTGGCTATAACCTTGAGAAGACTGAAGAAAAGCCTACTTGGAAAACTGGAAATTGGAAAGAGAACAAGCTTGTTTGGTATTATTGCTATCTACTGGTCAATTTTTGTCAACTAGACACAAATCTAGACATACCTGGAAAGAGGGACCTTAGTTAAGGAACTTCCTCCATCAGACTGGATTGTGGGGGATATCTAGCACTGAAGGCTTGAGTTTCAGAACTTCATGGATGATATGCAGTGATGTAATGACTATATTTCCAGCACTCATAAGTAGAAGCAGGAAGATTAGTGTTCAAATCCATGTTTGACTACACCATGAGTTTATTGTAATCCTAGACTGCATGGGGAACTCTCTTAATAATATTAAAATGATAAATAAAATCTTAATAGTTGAATACCATGGAGAATTTGAACTCTGCAAAATATCCCAAAGGGTGGGTCCTTAAAAATTATCTCCATTCAAACATCAACATGATGGAAATTTTTCAAAAAATAAGTAATAATTTGGATAGCTATGGTAGCATTGCAATTAGCCTCTGTGTGTCACAGCAGACAAGAACAAAAGCCAATAGGATAAAGCAATTGGAAGATGAAAAGGCAAAATAAGGATTGTGTGTATCCCTTCCTACTCAATTTATAGATTAATTTTGTTATTTGACAATTGCATGCTTTTATATAACGGAGTCTGATCACCCACTCACCCATTTCTAGTGACCAGTCTCTCTCAGTTCCTTTCCCAGGTTCATGATATTTTGTTCTTTGTATCCCATTTGTTTAACCAGGGTTGTTTTGTGAGCATTATACTGGAACTATCCATTGAAACCTGGTACTGTCATCAGTGTATCCAGAACTGAAGGCAATGGCTTTTCCTCTCTGAGTCTTAAGATCATTTCTAATTCTTTTGCTCTTGATGTCTGTCTGTTAGGTATAAATTGTCTTCATTAATTTTCCTGAATCTGTCAGTAGCTAATAGTTTAAAAGTGAGGAGCCAGGACCCTGAGCCCTCCTTGATGTATGCCTCACAGTTGATGGGCCTATCTATTCTTGTGCAGACCCAGTTCAGAGCTGGAGTGAGTTTGTGACTATAATGACAGTGTTTGACCCAGAATGTAATAATTTGAAGCACTTCTTTCTATCTTCTGCCTCTTATGATTTTTTCTGTCCCCCTTTCCACAATCCCATGAGCCTTACAAAGGATGCTATAGAAGTTTATGGATGAGCGTTTACTGGTTAATTCTCAACACTTTGTTCAGCCATGAATCTGCATTCACCACCATTCATTGGAAAGAAAGGCATTTATCATTAAGGCTAAGAGGAGAATTCATCTATGTATATAAACAGAAATATTTAGAATTCAGTTTGATACCATGTCAATTTAGCTAATCAACAGAATTCAATTACCTGATGAGGGTCTAAGATCTCCCTTTGAATGTGTGTTGATCAAGTTCACAGTATGACATATGCATTAACTTCTACAGAACTGGCTTGAAGTCCAGTTAGAGAGTGCTTGTTTATGCCATTACAACAAAACTATTGTTTCACAAGTGGGGATGTCTTCCCTGGCTCGTGTTTTACAGGGTTCATCACTGGAGAAGATGGTGTATTCCACCCCATACCCCCACATCCCAGCAGCCTGAATAATGACTTCCAGGACTATAAAAGCTAACCACCAGGGAAGAAGCTTCCAGCTCATTTCCAGCTTGATTTCTCTATATCATGTGTGGTGTCTTCAGCGATACTGTCTTACTGTCTGGTTCTAGTAGGCAACCAAGAGGAATGGTGAGAGCTGATATTGTTTTGTGGCCTTTGGTGCTACTCTCAAAAATCCATAGAAGGTATCCCACATCAGAACTGCTTTTTGTTTGTTTAATAACTTAGTGCTTCTTGGAAAAGCACTTCTTGCCATCCGGCCTTTTGGACCCTCCCATGTAATAATACTGAAGCTTTGCTTTACACTTCTCTCAGTTTCCCTGTGAGATTAAGCTCTGGTAGAGTCTGAGTTTAATAACTCACAACTTAGTAGCTGTCTCTTTCTTTACTATAACCTTTCTACTCTCTCTTGCTCATGTTATTAGAGCCTCCAAAATTAAAAAAAAAAGATCTAGAATCTTCACTACAAGAATTTCCCTTAGGGAAGCTAAATCAAGATGTTCTTTTTACTATAATTTGCTGTATTCTATACAGCACACTTTACTCTTTTGGACTTGACATCTGTACCTCTGTGGATACTTGAAAACTCCTGAATGCTATAAAACTCTGAAAAGTTTTCTTTGTGAAATATCATATAAGGCTCTAGAGTGTATACTTATTTATACATGTATTTATATACTTGGGGGGGGACATATGGCAATGTACATACATGTGGAGTCAGAGGACAAATTGGTAGCATCAGTTCTTTCCCTCTACTTGTATGAGGGTTCCAAGAATTAAACTTATGTCATCAAGCTATCAAGTACTGTACCCGCTGAGCCATGTTTCTCTTCTCTAAATACAGCAAAGAATAAAGAAGACAACTATTATACCATTAATATGTTTATTACATCTAGGAGTCAAGACCAGGCATGAGGTGATGGAATTCTTGGTAAAGATCATACTTCTTAGAGAGAAAAATGATCATTGTTTCAACAAATTCAGAAATATCTCAGGTATATGGCTTGATACATCTCATGGATTTGTTTATCTTCCTCTTTGACATTCTCCTGAGCATAGAAGTCTATAGTTTCTCAAATTGTCTTGCTAGTTATCTTTATAGCCTGAGATCTTGCCGGGAGATAAATTTTTCTTAAATATTTTAAAGTTTATTTTTTTTTTCTATGTCACAAATACCAATGGAATGAAACTTCCATCTGTGGGGTGTGGGTGACAATTCTTTCCTCCTCATCAATACAAATGCCATGACTCAATTTCTGGGTCATGTTGCTGTTCATAAACCAACAAGCTCTGCTGGTTTATGTCATCAGAAAACCTGAAAGTGAATTATAGCCTTGCAGTCAATCTCTGTGGTGTGCACAGAAATAGCCAGTTTTTCAGAATGTGCAATTTAGAGACTTGGGAGCAGGAGACTTATAAAGTGTGTTTCTCAAAGCCTGTGCCAGAGTCAAAGCTACACGAATTCAAAATAAAGAGTGATATAAAGTCAGTGCACAATACACCTGCAGTTTCATGGGCAAGAGGATGTATCTGTTTGGTAATATTCTGGAAATTTTAGATGAGTGCATTCAACTTATTAGAAATAAACAGTGAGCTCCTAAAACCAAAAATTTAGGTCAAATTTAGATTTCTTCAAAATGTAGTTTGTAGAGTAGTAACAAACTTGTTGATTCAGGGGCCATAGATGACCCTTTTTGTTTATGTTTTAGTAATTGCTCATGTGAACTGGTTGAATATCAACCCATAAAAGTGTTTCAATGTACAAAGCTATAGAGAAAACTAACCAGAACATGAAAAGAATTTTTCTACTTGAAAACTTGCTTAAAAGATAGGTGCTTTTGAGAATATTTATTTTTTTAAGTAACTTAAAACTTTTTTGAACTGAAGTCACCTGTTACCCAATATTTTTTTATCACACGTACAGCATATTCCAGTGTATAACGAACTCTCTTTATTATTAGGATGATGTGCAAAGCGCACATGTTAGCCTGAGTTTGGGCAATGTGTAAAGAAAATAGATTTACTTAATTGACAGTTTTGGAAGCTGTAAGTCTAAGATCAGACAGTCCATACCTTTGGCCTCTAATGAAGACTTCATAACAGAAGCTCAGTCAAGGAAAAGAGATCATGTGGAGGACAGAGCACAGAGATTCCATCAATTAGACTTATTATTTATGACACCAACCCAGTCTCACAGAATTAAATGGAATCCCATGAGTACTACCTTAATCCTTTCCAGAGGACATAACATTCCACAACCTATGCACTTTCCACTGTGCGCAGCTGCTTTAGGGACCACCATACTGAGAATCTCCCCCATGGCACATGAAACATTGGAGGACAATTCACAGCTGTATCACAAAAGTACATTTTGTTGGAATGTGATAAAACATTCACAAGACACTTCTTTTTTTAAAATTTTATTTATTTTTGTATGTGTATGAGTGTACAGTCTGCATGTAGGTTTGCGCACCCGTGTCGTGCAATGCCGCGGAGGTCAGAAGAGGGCATCGGATTCCCCTGGAACTGGAGTTCAAGACGGTTCTCCAAGCCACCATGTGGTGCTGGGATCGATCCTGCGTCCCCTGCAAGAGGAGTCGGCGCTCTAACACGAGGCATCTCTCCAGCCCCCTCACAAGACACTTCTTAAAAGATTAATTCTTTGTATCAGATTTTCAACTTTATATGTTAACAGTAGCGTAGTTTTAGGTAAGTTCTCTGATTTAAACTAAAACTGGAGAATTACACTAATATTCTGAAATGATACAATGCATTCTTCATCACACTTTCAATGTTAAATATGACCCTGATTTGTCACAGGTTATTTTGTGTGCTATTGTTGTGATTAAAATATCATGGAATAAAATACATATGTTTATCTCAAATAAACTTCCATTCAAGTGGAAGAAGATGGATGATAATTAAGAATCTAGAATATTCCAGATGATGATTTTATATCATTGATGAGCTTGATGAATTAAAGGAAGAATGACAGGTGGCATTTTATGTAGGAATTTCAAGGAAGGCTCATCTTCTTAAGACTTGGTAAGGCAGGGGCAGGCAATCTTTGTAAGTTCAAGGCCAGCCTGGTCTACAGAGTGAGTTCCAGGACAGCTGGGGCTACAGGGAACCCTGTCTCCAAAAGACAATAAAAAAAAAAAAAAGAAAAGATTACCTAGAATATGGTTACATCTTGTATAACTTGGGAGAGAAGCTCATGAAACCATAATTTACTTAGTTTCCAGAGTTGTGTAAGTTTAATGAGCTTCCTGAGTCTTACGAGCTTTCTCCATACAGACAGGAGGACTTTAGAGGAAGAACTAAAGAACACAGAATTCAGTTAAGGTGGATGAGATATGCGACCTGAGGAGTTTCCTTGAGAATAATCTGTTTTAGAGACAAAAGTGGAAGGAGGGAAATTAATTCAGTTACTCTAGCAAAATGTCATAAAGCTTACGGTGGGTGTTATAGAGATTAGGCAGGGATTGGACTGATTTCTGGTAAAGAGCTCTTAAGTAGTCAAAGCATTTTGATGATCATATTAAATATAATGTAAAGTAGAGGAGCCAAGATAATCGAAATCTGTTTTGTTTCCACTCTCATGATAGGCAACAAATATACACAAGCTTTTGAGAACAGATGCACATGCCATAAATGTGAATATTCATATTCAAATATAAAATTCTTGTCAAGATTATTAACAGTCAAGACAATGATTCTCCATCATAAACTCATTAGAAACATCCACTGCAGACACACATTTGGCAATAGCACAAAAGCTTAAGCAGCTTTGTTAGTAGAGTATACGTGGATTCACATCCTACATGACGTAAAGTACTGAACATTTAAGGAAAATGTGGATTTTAAATCCTTGTTCTCACTCTGTCAAGAAATTTGCAGCTGACAATTTTGTGGTTAGAGCACTACTACTAGCCACACTATTCTGTGTCCTGATTAAACTTCAATTCTGTTGGTCTCAGATGGAGACTTGCTGTAAGGACTGTTCAGAAGAGGAATTTGAAACATTTGTGTTTCTTTCTAAATTTATAATAACTTGCTAATTTTGAGACTGTACTTATGTTTCTTCTAATTGTAACTCACTACCTAAGGTATAAAAAGATGAATGCTTCATCTGTTCGAGGGCCCGACACGATGCACTTTGATACTAATAAGTCCTCTGGACCAGGCTGCAGCTGCTTCCTGTGTCTCTTGGAGTCCATTTATTTGTCCCACAACATCAAAGCCATAAAGATTCAGGGAACATGGATATGGATGTTTTAAGGAAAAGGCTCAGAAAAGTAAACACTTCATGTCATTTATTTATGGAGTTCAATGTGCTTGTAGCTTGCTTTTCAGCCCCAAGCGCTAGAGTGCTATTTTCTCTCCCATATGAGGGTCTAGAGGCAAGGCAGCAAGCCGTCACAACAAGTGACCTTTTCTTTAATAACACAACTGAGTCTAGTCCAGTTAGTGCTACCCATTTGCATGTGGGCATGGAGCCGTCCATTGGAGCATGGGATACCTATCAGCATTATAAAAAGAATGAATCTTCCCTCCCCTAGTAACTGTCTACTGCCCCGTTTTCAGTAAGAGGATAATTAAGCAAGTATATGGAAATAGCTTGCTTTGAAATTTTGTAAGCACATTCAAAAAGAAAAGAGGCATAATGGTTTCTCTTTGTATAGCCACCATCATGAAAGGGTTACTGGCATGTAAGAAACCATGGCAAAACAAAATATTAACATACAACAGTTATAATTTTAGAGTATAACCAGGGTAACCCTCTCAGTGTGTTCAACACTTTTGAATCCATGCACTCAGGAAGCGAGGCCTGGACACCTATGAGGACGGAGTCCGAGCCTGGTCTACAAAAAGTCCAAGCCAAAAAAAAAAGCACGAGAGGGGAGACCTATGTCTCACAAACAAGAACAAAATTACAACAAATCATTCATAAGTTATAAAATGACCATTATCTCTTTCCCATGTATCCCGGATCACCTTAAGTTGCTGAAGTAGTATTTCAAACTATGTACCTACAAAGCTAAAGGAATCTGGGTATAAAGACATGATTTGATGGTGAGCTCATGATCCTTAGAAATATGGAAATAAGGGTTTCAGAGCTTTAAGCACAACAAACCAGGAAATACTCTCCCTCATTTATATTAGAGCAAAGCCAGGAGCAGGACTATGTATAAGGGCAAACAATATATTTGCTTCAATGACAAAAACCTGGTCTACTTATATATGTTTATTTATATTTATTCATTCATTTAAATAAGCTTCCATCTAGTGGGCTTATATGATGCTCATCATTTCAAACTTAAATATACTCTCTGCTGAACACATTCTCTTTAAATCTCTGAGGCAAGCAGGTCATAACATGTTTGGTTCCTATATGCTCTATATTGTTTACAAGCCATTAATTTAGTATATTAACAATTTATTCACCCCCCCCCCCCCTTTAGATGTATCCAACCTATGGCTAGTGGGCTGCACACAGCCATATGCTAGTTATGAATGTGGTCCAAACACAAAGATATAAAAAAAACCACTTTTAAAAAAAAAAAAAAAATTTAATTTTCTTTGAAACTTGAGTCCTTGTTGCTTTAGCAATTATGTAAATCACAATGCCACTCCCTCATGTACAATGGTCAAAGTTGATTACGGCCCTCAGGTGCACAACCACAACTTTCCATCAAATAAAGGGTTTGCTCTCCTAATGGAGTGGGCATGGTTCTTCTTATGTGAGTCAAAACCAAACGAATAGTTGCTACTTCTCGACTAGCATAATAAAGTGAAAACATTTATAAAATCAAATGCGCTTGAACTAATGAACAATGTACACGTGCTAATACAATTGAATGTTCTAGCAAAACAAATCACAAGAAATAATTTATGATAGGCTTTTCAATTTATATAAGCTAGAAAGAGAGGTAAACGGAAAAGAAACTGTGTATCAATGCTTGGCAAAATGCCCAGTGCTAATGCTTTTTAATGTCAAATTTAACTTTAGTCCACTTATAAAGCTTAATCATTAACTTACCGGTATGGGTTTTCTATGTGATAAATGTTGCTAGTTATTTGTGGATGTTGCTGCAATTAAATAAAAACAATAACGTGGAACCAGATAACCAAAAAAAAAAAAAAAAAAAAAATATAAAAACAAAAAATGGGGAAAAAAAAAAAAAATAGGCATTTCCTCTAAAAGCCAGCATACACAGACATAAAAAATTTGCAAAGGAAAACAAAAATAAGAAGAGTTCAAGACTAAAGTCAGCATGAGCTTAAAGGATAGAATGTGATTAGTGGTAAAGGTTGATAAAGATCCCAACGCTTTCTGGTTGAGGATTGATGAGGTAATGAAGGCTTAGTATTTCCATTATTGGAACATTCTCTTCTCATGCGCTTTCTTCAGCAGATATTAACCTTGTAAAGAACAGAAACTTTCAAGGCACCACATCTTAAGAGAAGCCAATAATAGCATTGAAAATTTATTAAAATACAAAAGGATCAAAAGTCTTTAAAGAACTAATCTATGTGGTGATCTTGCATTCTCTTTGTACAACTAAATCGAGTCCATAGTATTAAACCACGATGGTGGAACTGTAATTACACAAGTAACTAGCCACCTGCAGTTCAGAGAGTGTTGCGTGAACTGGGTCAGGCTGGAATGAAGTCAACTACTTAAATGAGGAATAAAATACTTCCTTGGGCCTGCGATTTGGCTGTTAATGTGACTATGAACTAGCTCACACTTTGAATGGCAAAATTTCAGGGTTTCACGCATTTGCCCTTGTGTTATCTTCTAAAAGTCTTTAACATATGCAAATTGAAAGTTGTTTAAGCTTGACAAAAAACATTCATTAGTAATCTATGGTACTAGACTGATTCATTTCCATTTCTTTAAATAAGCAAAACAAAACAAGAAAGTGAATTTTCAATTGTTTTCCACAAAAATGTGGTAATATCCATAGCTCTGAGTGCTTGTACAATAACATGTTCTCAAAAAGATTTTCTCATATAGTGTTTCATAAGCTCCACAGAACTATGGCTAAGGAAAGGGTGACTCTGAAAACTGAGTATTCCTGAGATTCATCAAAAGTGAAATTAAGACTTAAATTCAAATTCCCTATTTCAAATTCTTAGGATTATAAAGAACATTCTAAAGTATAGTGATCTACTATAAATGCAATGCTCCATCCAAAATCAGCCGCAAATGGTTCCATAAAATATAAATATGAGTCATTAGTAAATGCACTGTAAGGTGAGAAAAGGAATGATGACCGAGCTCTCAGTCTCACCGAGTTAAGTCAGATGGCTTTAAGTATTTTATCCCTAGGAGAGTTAATAGATCCTATCTGTTGGACATAAATAATTATTTACTGAAAATATATATATATATGTACTTTAAGTAACAGAGTAAAGAAGTCATTAGCAATCAAACTGACTGATTAGCAGTAGGATCAAGGATTTAGGAACAGCTCTGACCACAATTACTTGAGTTCAATTTGGGTTACATGAGATCCTGCAACAGACAAAATGAAAAAGCCGATGGGGTGTGGATGCCCCCACCTGTAGATTCCACTTGGTATTGGAGCAGGGGATGAGCAGAGTGATTGACAAACTAGATGGTAGATAGACTGGATCTGGAGTGTGTGGTATGATGTAAAAGGGGAGAGAAGACTAGGAACTGGGAAAGTATGTTTCAGCCTGGTCCTACATAATAGTCCAGGCCAGAGACGAGCTAGGTTGAGGACCCCTTCTCAACAAAACAAGAAAATACAACAAATGCATTCTAAAGTATTATAAAATGACCATTCTCTTTCCATGTTCCTGGATCACCTTAAGTTGCTGAAGTAGTATTTCAAACTATGTACCTACAAAGCTAAAGGAATCTGGGTATAAAGACATGATTTGATGGTGAGCTCATGATCCTTAGAAATATGGAAATAAGGGTTTCAGAGCTTAATTGCAACAAACAAACCAAGGAAATACCTCCTCTATTATTAGAGCAAATCGAGCATTACTAATGTAAAATTCAACGTTCTTTTTTTTTTAATTTTATTTATTTTGTATGTGTATGAAGGTGCTGTCTGCATGTAGGTCTGTGCACCCGTGTCGTGCAATGCCGCGGAGGTCAGAAGAGGGCATCGGATTCCCCTGGAACTGGAGTTAAAGACGGTTCTCAGCCACCATGTGGGTGCTGGGGATCGATCCTGCGTCCTCTGCAAGAGGAGTCGGCGCTCTTAACCACTAGGCCATCTCTCCAGCCCCCTCACAAGACACTTCTTAAAAGATTAATTCTTTGTATCAGATTTTCAACTTTATATGTTAACAGTAGCGTAGTTTTAGGTAAGTTCTCTGATTTAAACTAAAACTGGAGAATTACACTAATATTCTGAAATGATACAATGCATTCTTCATCACACTTTCAATGTTAAATATGACCCTGATTTGTCACAGGTTATTTTGTGTGCTATTGTTGTGATTAAAATATCATGGAATAAAATACATATGTTTATCTCAAATAAACTTCCATTCAAGTGGAAGAAGATGGATGATAATTAAGAATTCTAGAATATTCCAGATGATGATTTTATATCATTGATGAGCTTGATGAATTAAAGGAAGAATGACAGGTGGCATTTTATGTAGGAATTTCAAGGAAGGCTCATCTTCTTAAGACTTGGGAGGCAGAGGCAGGCGAATCTTTGTGAGTTCAAGGCCAGCCTGGTCTACAGAGTGAGTTCCAGGACAGCTGGGGCTACAGGGAGACCCTGTCTCAAAAAGACAATAAAAAAAAAAAAAAGAAAAAGAGTTACCTAGAATATGGTTACATCTTGTATAACTTGGGAGAGAAGCTCATGAAACCATAATTTACTTAGTTTCCAGAGTTGTGTAAGTTTAATGAGCTTCCTGAGTCTTACGAGCTTTCTCCTACATACAGGAGAATTTAGAGGAAAGAACTAAAGAACACAGGAATTCAGTTAAGGTGAATGAGATATGCGACCTGAGGAGTTCCTTGAGAATAATCTGTTTTAGAGACAAAAGTGGAAGGATGGAAATTAATTCAGTTACTCTAGCAAAATGTCATAAAGCTTACGGTGGGTGTTATAGATGTAGGCAGGGATTGGACTGATTTCTGTAAAGAGCTCTTAAGTAGTCAAAGCATTTTGATGATCATATTAAATATAATGTAAAGTAGAGGAGCCAAGATAATCGAAAATCTGTTTTGTTTCCCACTCTCATTGATAGGGCAAAAATATACACAAGCTTTTGAGAACATGATGCACATGCCATAAATTGTGAATATTTCATATTCAAATATAAAAATCTTTTGTCAAGAATTATTAACAGTCAAGACAATGATTCTCCATCATAACTCATTAGAAACATACCACTGCAAACACATTTGGCAAATAGCACAAAAGCTTAAGCAGCTTTGTTAGTAGATGTATAATACGTGGATTCACATCCTACATTGACGTAGCTAAATGCAACATTTAAGGAAAATGTGGATTTTAAATCCTTGTTCTCACTCTGTCAAGAAATTTCAGCTGACAATTTTGTGGTTAGAGCACTACTACTAGCCACACTATTCTGTGTCCTGATTAAACTTCAATTCTGTTGGTCTCAGATGGAGACTTCTGTAAGGACTTTCAGGAAGAGGAATTTGAAACATTTGTTTTCTTTCTAAATTTATAATAACTTGCCTAATTTTGAGACTGTACTTATGTTTCCTTCTAATTGTAACTCACTACCTAAGGTATAAAAGATGAATGCTTCATCTGTTCGGGCCCAGACCTTGATACTTAAGTCCTCTGGACCAGGCTGCAGCTGCTTCCTGTGTCTCTTGGAGTCCTCTTATTTGTCCCACAACATCAAAGCCATAAAGATTCAGGGAACATGGATATGGATGTTTTAAGGAAAAGGCTCAGAAAAGTAAACACTTCATGTCATTTATTTATGGAGTTCAATGTGCTTGTAGCTTGCTTTTCAGCCCCAAGCGCTAGAGTGCTATTTTCTCTCCCATATGAGGGTCTAGAGGCAAGGCAGCCATAGCTCACAACAGTGACCTTTTCTTTTAATAACCAACTGAGTCTAGTCCAGTTAGTGCTACCCATTTGCATGTGGGCATGGAGCCGTCCATTGGAGCATGGGATACCTATCAGCATTATAAAAAGAATGAATCTCCCTCCCCTAGTAACTGTCTACTGCCCACAGTTCTTCAGTAAGAAGGATAAAAGCAAGTATATGAAATAGCTGCTTGAAATTTTGTAGCACATTCAAAAAAGAAAGAGGCAAATTGTTTCTTTTGATAGCCACACATCATGAAAGGTTACTGGCATGAAAGAAACTGGCAAAACAATAATATTACTATACAAACAGTTATAATTTTAGAGTATAACAAGGTACAGTGTTGCACACTTTGAATCCCAGCACTCAGGAAGCAGAGGCAGTGGAACTCTATGAGACTGAGTTCAGCCTGGTCTACATAATAAGTTCCAGGCCAGCACGAGCTAGGGGGAGACCCTGTCTCACAAAACAAGAAAATACAACAAATGCATTCTAAAGTATTATAAAATGACCATTCTCTTTCCATGTTCCTGGATCACCTTAAGTTGCTGAAGTAGTATTTCAAACTATGTACCTACAAAGCTAAAGGAATCTGGGTATAAAGACATGATTTGATGGTGAGCTCATGATCCTTAGAAATATGGAAATAAGGGTTTCAGAGCTTTAAGCACAACAAACCAGGAAATACTCTCCCTCATTTATATTAGAGCAAAGCCAGGAGCAGGACTATGTAAAGGGCAACAATATATTTGCTGCAAATAACCTGTCTACTTTATTTGTTTATTTATTTATTTCAGTTTTTAAAATAACTTCATCTAGTGGTCTTATATGTTCCTCATAATTCAACTAAAATATCACTCTCTCTGAAAACTTCTCTTAATCTCTGAGGCAAAGCAGGTCATAAACATGTTGGTTCCTATATGCCATATTTTTAAAGCCATTAATTTTAGTATATTTAACAATTTATCATTTAGATGTATCCAACCTATGGCTAGTGGGCTGCACACAGCCAATGCTAGTTATGAATGTGGCTCAACACAAATGAATAAACTTAAGACATTATGAAATTTTTGTAATTTTTTGACAACTTGATTTCCTTGTTCTTAGCAATTTGTAAATCACAATGCCCTCCCTATTACAATGGTCAAAGTTGTACGCCCTAGGTGCTCAACCACAACTTTTCCTCAATAAAGGGTTTGCTCTCCTATGGAGTGGGCATGGTTCTTCTTAATGTGAGTAAATACCAAACGAATAGTTGCTAAGTTCTTAGCATAAGTAAATGAAAACATTTATAAAATCAAATGCTTCTTAACTATGACTAACATTCTGCTACCCAAAACTTGAAGCTTACAAAAGCAAATCACAAGAATATAATTTCCATTTATATAAGCTAGAAAGAAGGTAAACGGAAAGAAATCTGTGTTCATGCTATGGAAAATTGCCATTGCTAATGCTTTTTAATGTAAATTTAACTTTAGTCCAATTATAACAGCTTTAATATTAATTACAGGTATGGGTTTTCTATGTGATAAATGTTGCTAGTTATTTGTGGATGTTGCTGAATTAAAAAAAATAATATCACTTAGCACCCAGATAATCCATATAAAAACAAATGAAAAATAGGCATTTCCTCTAAAAGCCAGCATACACAGACATAAAATTTGTCAAAGGAAAACAAGAAATAAGAAGAGTTCAAGACTAAAGTCAGCATGAGCTTAAAGGATAGAATGTGATGAATAGCTGGTAAAGGTTTGATAAAGATCCAACGCTTCTGTTGATTATGAGAATGAAGGCTTAGTATTTCCATTATTGAACATTTTTCTCTGCAGCTTTCTTCAGCAGATATTAAACTTGTAAAGAACAGAAACTTTCAGGCACCACATCTTTAAGAGAAGCAATAATAGCATTTGGAAAATTTATTAAAATACAAAAGGATCAAAAGTCTTTAAAGAACTAATCTATGTGGTGATCTTGCATTCTCTTTGTACAACTAAATTGAGTCCATAGTATTAAACCACGATGGTGGAACTGTAATTACACAAGTAACTAGCCACCTGCAGTTCAGAGAGTGTTGCGTGAACTGGGTCAGGCTGGAATGAAGTCAACTACTTAAATGAGGAATAAAATACTTCCTTGGGCCTGCGATTTGGCTGTTAATGTGACTATGAACTAGCTCACACTTTGAATGGCAAAATTTCAGGGTTTCACGCATTTGCCCTTGTGTTATCTTCTAAAAGTCTTTAAAATATGCAAATTGAAAGTGTTAGCTTGACAGAAAAACATTCATTATATGAAGGTCAGATGAATTATTCTTCCATTTTCTTTAAATAAGCAAAACGAAAACAAGAAAGTGAATTTTCAATTGTTTTCCACAAAAATGTGGTAATATCCATAGCTCTGAGTGCTTGTACAATAACATGTTCTCAAAAAGATTTTCTCATATAGTGTTTCATAAGCTCCACAGAACTATGGCTAAGGAAAGGGTGACTCTGAAAACTGAGTATTCCTGAGATTCATCAAAAGTGAAATTAAGACTTAAATTCAAATTCCCTATTTCAAATTCTTAGGATCTTAAAGAACATTCTTAAATGTATATTGATCATACTATAAATGCAATGCTTCCATCAAAATCAGCCAATGTTTCCATAAAATATAAATATGAGTCATTAGTAAATGCACTGTAATGTGAGAAAAGGAATGACCAGATATTCATCTACAGAGTTAAAGCTCAAGAGGCTTTTAAAGTATTTTATCCCTAGTAAGTTTAATAGATCCTATCTGTTGGACATAAATAATTATTTACTGAAAATAATATATATATGTACTTTAAGTAACAGAGTAAAGAAGTCATTAGCAATCAAACTGACTGATTAGCAGTAGGATCAAGGATTTAGGAACAGCTCTGACCACAATTAGCTTGAGTTCAACTTGGGTTACATGAGATCCTGCAACAGACAAAATGAAAAAGCCGATGGGGTGTGGATGCCCCCACCTGTAGATTCCACTTGGTATTGGAGCATGGGATGAGCAGAGTGATTGACAAACTAGATGGTAGATAGACTGGATCTGGAGTGTGTGGTATGATGTAAAAGGGGAGAGAAGACTAGGAACTGGGAAAGTGCACAACCTGGCTTGTCCTGAGGGTGTAGAAAGGCTGAGAGGGAAGGGGAAGGCAAGGGCCCAGGAGGAGACTCTATCCTACTACAGAGTTACCTGCTCATCCGTGTTCATTGCTATTCCCTATTCACAATAGCTAGCAAATGAATAAAGCTTAGACAGCCAGCAACTGGTGAATAGATAAGAAAAAGTATGACACATTTACAAAATAGAATGTTACACAGATATTAAGGTAAATAAAATTATGAAATTCACAGGTAAATGGATGGAACCTGAAATATTCATCCTGAGTGAGCTTAGCCAGACCCAGAAAGATAAAACGTCACATATTTTCTCCCATATGTGGATGATAATTTTCAGTTTTAAATACCTGTGTTTCATTTGGAATATCCCTAGAGGTTAGGAAATTAGCAAGGGGCATGGAGGATGTAGGTTCTTTTAAATGAAGGAATATCCAATAGTGATAAAAGGGGGAAAGGGGAGTAATGGAACAGGAAGGATGATATGTGATGGCAGAATGAGGTAGGGGAGAAGAGGGAATACAAGAAAGAATAAATAAATCTAAAATAATAATGAAACCTATACTATAAAAGTTCTCTAAAATATATACATACACATACATGAAATGTTTACATGAATCTACACCATAAGAGGGAGTCCAATACACCAACTAAATACTTCATCTTAGGAAATGAAAACCCAAATCTAGGCATGGCTTACCTCTTTTTGAGTTGATCAGTCGGATCCTATAGTCCTGAACCTTGAAGGCTCTTACCATTGCTCTTGGTCACCCCCAAGAAATGGCAGTGTGACTCCATTTCTGACAAAACCATATAGTTGAGTGACAAAACATGGAGAATTCAAGTGGGTACTGATCTGGAAGCTTCATCCCTACTGCCTAGCTTTATTGCTAGAAGGTGCTATGCACAGTACCAGTGGAGAAACTAATTGTTAATCTAGGTCAGCTATCAATCCTATATGTGATCAAACACCCTCTTACAGGTTTTGGCCCATGCAAAGAGATGAAACCCATATTCGACACTGTTATCTTGGTCAAGAGTCTGTGATTAGATATACCTTGGGCCCTGAGGGAATCCTGCTACTAATATTCTACTAAACAGACATAGTGAGTTTTTGCTGTACCCATAGATGAGTGTATCTCCCAAACCTCATCTGAGAACTTTTTCCTGCAGCAGATGGTAATTAAAAGAGAGAGCCACAGCTTGCCAATGTGCAGAGAATAAGAGACTGTGGAGTGCTCAGCCCTAAATAGGATATCTATAACACATTACTCACCACAAAGCTCAGCAATCTTCACAGAACAGAGGGCAGAAAGACTGTATGAATGAGAGATGATAGATGACTGCAAGGAAGCAGTCTTTTCCAGAAAGCAGTTCAGCTGAACATAGGAACTCACAGTTGATGTAATAGTATTCCCAAGACCTGCTCAAGCTTTAAACCAGATGAAATTCCAGCCTGAATTAGGGGCATGGGCTCCCACCTCCAGCTGGAGAGCTACTGGAATTTGACAGCTACCCAGAGAGGAAGTTTTCTTTAAAGGTGTGATCTCTGGTTGGTCAACCATTATCCAGAGCAAGCAAGTACACCCAAGATTATTTGGACAATACATATTACTCCGTGGGAGGGAAAAAAGGAAGAGGAAATTAGGTAGATAAGAAGTTGAAGATGCATCTGGGAGAAGTTTGGGAGATGGGGAATATGGGAATACGATCAAATTGATTTTCATGAGGTTTTCAAAGTCTTAATAAAAATAAATTATAAAAGAACAAAACCCAGCCAAAACAACAATAAAAGACTATAAGTCTACCAAATGCCAGATATACGTTCCTTGGTTACAGATATAACAACTTATTAAAAATAGTTTAACAAACTCAGTATGTTTCAAATAGTCTTAACTTGATAATAATGCTTTGAATGATAAGACAATGCAAAACACATCAAAGATGAAATGGCTGCATTTCAAAAATTACTTGACCTTTGGTAGAAGCCATCACCTTTACAACAGGAAATACTATGCAACCATAGAAAACATTGGTGTTTCATGTATGGATGGCTCAAGGATTCATCTGATAAAAATGTGGCTTACATTGTCAAGGTATTATAGGAAGAAGAATACTCTGGATGGAGAAAAAAATATAAGCAAAACTTTGCAGTGTGACAGAACATCTTTAGAATGAAAGAAATGATGGTTAAAGAGGAACCACTGCCATTTCCATAGACACAAATGAAGGACAAATATTTATTTATTGAATAACATTTACTTATTTTAGTTTCATTCCTTTATCTTTTCATTCAGGTATTGTAGCTTTGGTGTCTTTCTGATAAATTAGGTTTAGAAAAAATCCAAAGAAATGTTGGCTTCCATAATTCTGTGTCAAGGAGATTTGTAAGTCAAACAGTTGATTTGAAATTTGACCCACATTTTCCTAATTTCTGAAACATTAATTACAGTATTGCAAATAGTGCCAAGTAGCTATATTTATTAATTTATAGCTTATAAAATATAATTCAATCTGTGTAGAAACAAATAAAGACACATGGATAGATAGGATATCTGTCAAGAAAATCGGTAAGCATTTTCAATTTAATTTTTTTTCAATAACCCAACAGAACAAGACCTTTCCTTATTACTATAATTAAAAACCATAACTAGTCTTCAGGAGCTCTGCTTTGTCTGAGTTGCAAAGTAGACTCTTGGATAAATCGATGTTTTCTGAGAACAAACTCCTTTCCTTAAATTCAGAGAACTATTCTACACTCATAAGAGGTAATAAAAAGGGTATTTTCAGCAGGCATGATGGTATAGGACTTTTAATCCAGCACTCAGAAGAAGAGGCAGGTGGAATTCTGATCTCAAGGCCACCTGGGCTACATAACAAGTTGCAGGCCAGTTAGGGCTACAAGTAGACTGTCTCGAAATACCAAAAAAAGGGGAGAAGGGGCATTCCTGTGAAGACCATTCAGCAATACAGAAGAAGTGCTTGTGTTAAGAGCACACACTTCATAGTCCACTTTTCTCATTTTCTTTTTCTCCCTGTCACACAAGTTTGAGGACATTCTTTAACTTCCCCATCCAGTCTTCCTTAGTTATAAATAAAGGAGGATGACAAAACTCAGCCCCAAAGATTTGTTTTGAACATTAAATGGACTATTATTAAATTATAAAATATTTAGCATAGTAAAGTCCTAAAACTACTACTGTATATGTATTACCAACATTATTTAAATGCTTCCTTTGCTTTTTCTTTTTCTGTTGGCAAAATAATAAATAAAAAATAGCACAAAGTGCCAGATGTGCCACAGTGAATAAAACTGAAATACGGGGGACCGCCCTACGTCTTTCTTTCACGCACGCCGGGGTCAGATGGTCCTGCCCGCTAGAGGTCTGGTCTGCACCTTTTTGCAGGCTGCCGGGGTGCGGGCTAAGTCAGGCATAATTCACCCCCCCCCCCGAGATTGGTGAGAATCCAAGTGGACCTTTTCTTGGAGAACCCTCAGAACAAGAAGAGAAGAGTGGTTTACAAAATTGAAAACTAGACAAGTCAATACTCCATAAACAAGGAGGAGGAAAGGGGGGGGGGGAGGCTTTTCCTTTCCTTTCTTCTTGTTGAATGTGTGTTCTATTCCTTTTTTGTTTCATCCTGTGTTTTCTTTAGTATTCCATTTCCTTTTGAGCTTCTCAATCTCTTCTTGGTGCTTCCCAATCTCTTCTTGGTGCTCCTTATTTCTTTGGTTGACTTCCTTTTTCAGTGTTTCTACTTTCTTTCGGAGTTTGTTTTTTTCTCCCTCAGTTCTTTGTGGAGTTTGTCAGTCTGTTTCCTTCAGTTTCTTTCCGAAGTTTGTCATTGTAGCCCTCTAGGGTCCTTTTGAGTTTTTTTTGTTCTCTCTCTTAGTTCTCTGTATTCTTATGTTTTTTCTCCTCTAGTTCTTTCTGGAGTTTGTCAATCTGTTCCTTAGTTCTTTCTGATGTTTGTCATTGTATCCCCTCTAGGTCCTTTTTTCATTTTCTCTCTTTAGTTCTCTGAATTCCTCTTTATGTTCTTTAATTTCTCGCATAGGTCGCAATTATTCCTCTAAGATCTGTTCCTTGGGTCCTCCAAGGGGTTCCCATTGTTGCTACTCCTACTGGTTGGGAGGTGCTTGATGCAGGATTTCCTGTGCCTTTCCCATGTTGTCCCTTCGTCGTGTTCCTGGCATGTGGGCTTCCCTTTTGTGGCTCAGATCACAAATACCTTTTCACTATGTTAGGGGATAGTTGTTTAACTTATTCCTCCTTTTGATGCTT
>VZQC01015089.1:2564343-2626379 GCA_009823505.1 Rhizomys pruinosus
AAAAAAAAAAAAACTAAATGCACAAAAAGCTGACAAATTAGCCAAGCCCCTGGTCTATTCGCACTAGTAAAGGTGAAGCCATGAAGACTTCTGCTGAGATAAGAAGTTGGTGATTCAGTTTTCCTTGTGCACTTGTGCATACAAATACAGTAAATGAAACTGAATAAGCTTTGGAATGGCCTTACATGATTCCAGGCATATCTTGCAACCACTACACTTTCTCCTACATTGTAATTTACTTATTTGCAGGTCAAGTTCTTGGTTTAAATGTGGTGCCATTAGTCATGTCTTTGTTTGGTTTTCAGACTCACTGAACTCTTGAACAATGAATCTCATTGCAAAAGACCATCTGCTTTGTCTTATGTAAGACTCTATGAAAGGGTCTTATAAAACAAAAAAAAAAAAACAGAGGTAGCAGAAATTAAGTACCCATGAACATAAAGCTTTTTTTTTAATTAGTAGTTTCTTTTTTTAAAATTTTATTTATTTTTGTATGTGTATGAAGGTACTGTCTGCATGAAGGTTTGTGCAACTGTGTCGTGCAATGCCGCGGAGGTCAGAAGAGGGTCTCAGATTCCCCTGGAACTGGAGTTCTCCTGGAATTGGAGTTACAGACCGTTCTTAGCTGCCATGTGGGTGCTGGGGATCGAACCTGGGTCCTCTGCAAGAGCAGTCGGTGCTCTTAACCGCTAGGCTATCTCTCCAGCTCTGAACATAAAGCTTTTATACATGGAAATGCTAAAGGTAGCCTGAAATTAAGGGTGCCAGCCTGACTATGTACTGAGACAGTAATAGAACATATAATTTAGTGAAAAACTTTAGCCTATTCAGCAATTTGTTTGTAGGATAACTTCCAACACAGCATTTTTGTCCTTAACAACAGCGTCCTTCAGGAATCAGATCCATGTGGCAAGACATCAAAAAGACTTCTTACACAGTACCATTATCACATTATTTAATGCAGCATTTGATAGTCAGACAATCACTGTATGTAGGAAGTAGTGTGAGCATCATGAGACATATTCAAAATGTCATAGTAGGAATTTTACATTGATAATTTGCTCTGTAATTAAAATCTTGGTAGACATTGTTTTTAGAGTTGCATCTCACTGTCCTGAGTGGCCCATGTTGGAACACCAGAGTGGGAAGACACACACCATAAAGAAGGAATCCGACATTGACATTGATCATTAGTATTTTAGCCATCTTTGCGTAGTTACATGAATACTTGCTCACAGCTTTCCCTCCTTTCTGTTCTGCTCAATGACCTCTATAACCTGAAAGAAAATTACAGTGCTTATGATAAACATTGTTAATGATCCTGAGAAAAGGTTAATTACCTTAACAACTAGTAACTGCTCATTCCTTTCCCAAGACCCTTTCTAATTCCCTTTGACCCTGCATGTTATTTGACAAATACTGTATCTCAAATGATTCCTGTTTTTATAAACTGGATTTTTGTCTTTCCGATTTTGGCAAATGCTTGATTAATATTTTCATACAAAATAAAATCTTTGATATTTGAAAGGTATGTTGAAGTAACTTTTGATAGTATTTATCTTTAACATGGAAGTGTATTTAAACCTATACAATGAAATTTCTGTGTTTCACTGAGGGACATCACTTATTTACCTGGTGAAATAACATTATGAAGAAGCCCTATCACTTTTAATTTATTTTCTATATCTATTTAATTATAGTTAACACTCTTTAAGATTTTTATAGTAAATTGATTTTTCTTTTACATTATAGGAATTCCTGGTGGCAAGATTTCAAAGAAATTACACTTCCTACTTACACATGTATACCAGAAAAACACACATTCAGTTTCACCAGAAAAAAATAGATGGAACATTGTGTCTGTCTCTATAAGCAAATCCATTTCCCAACATTTTTGATTGCCAAAATATGACTATGGGTTTTTTTTTTTGAAATTCCTTTTGATTTGGAATTCATCTAAACTCCATTTAATAATCTGTTTTACATTTTCTTCTTTTCTTGAAGATACTACACAAAATTGCTTTAACTAAGCATTCATGTGTTTAACCATGCAAAGTTCTGGACATAAACTATTTCTCCATTCCATAGACATTTGAATTAGAAAGCAAGACCAACCATTTTGTTATTTGTTCTTTTTATTCTCAAACATGTACATCTTCTAGTATTTGTAAAAATCCAGATGTCAACATCATGATGACAAAATCTCTGGAAAAATCCATCACAACTTTGAGGTTTAGTATGATTTCCAGGGTAAGCTAATCTGGCAGAAAATTACCGTCAGTTATTATTTCTAAAACACATTAGAAAATCATGTCTTGACAATATGTTGGAGATTAAAGCTATATACATTAGAATGATATTGGATTTTTTCTGGGGAATTATACATAAATAAATGATGATGATAGAGTGCCAGATGAACAAATAGATGATAGATATGTAGGTAGATAAATAGATAGAAAAATATTAGATTTTATTTTTTACTTTAAATTATTTGTCTGTGTGATATCAAACTAATCCAGAGACTGGGACTGGGGTTGCAGAAGACTGTGAGTCCTCTGATGTGAGTACTAAGAAATGAACTTAGGTCTTCTAAAAGAGTATTATGTATTTCTTACCAATCAGTCACCACTCCAGTCCAAGTGTTTATATTTTACTTTGGGATCTTTAGTACAATAATAGAAATATAAATGTAAAATAACAGGATGCAGAATAGAAAATGCACTTCATGAAAGCTGAGAGTAGCAGAACTTTAGGAGATGGCTCTCAATGAATATATTATATTTCTTGGCAAGCAGGATATTTCCAGAATATCTTTGTATTGCTGTTTATGTAATAAACAGGATCGAAGATAGACATATATGCTAGAAAAGACAAGTTAGTGAGATACCAGTGGAAAAAGACAGTTGGTAAAACTGTCCTTGTAGAAGTTGGGTTCCTGAGTTCTGATAATAACCCACTGGGTATGAAGGGTCCACCATGATCATTTCATTTTATATTGTAGGAGAGAACTAACTGGAATAAGCACAATGTTCTTTCTCTCCCTGGATCTCAACTCGAGGTATAAGATCATATGTCTCTCATCAAGAATCTTGTTTTCTTCCAGCATCTGTGAAATGGGGAAAATTAACTGATTAGCTCAAAAATAGGGGAAAATTCTAGTCTTTAAAAATCTCTAAATGGGGGAGATTTCCCAAGACCTCCTGAAGCACAGCTCTCTTCACAATAGTAAGGAGCTGGAACCAACCCAAATGCCCCTCAACTGAAGAGTGGATAGAGAAAATGTGGTACATCTACACAATGGAGTTCTATTCAGCAGTAAAGAAAGATGACATCATGAACTTTGCAGGAAAATGGCTGGAGCTAGAAGACATCATGCTGAGTGAAGTAACACAGTCCTAGAAAAACAAAGGATGAATGGTATCCCTCATCTGTGGATGCTAGTGCCAGTTACCTAGGTGTAAGTATTTCTTGTGCATGGCCCCTTGAGCTTTTGTCCACGCAGTTGGGAATGATGCATATTGGAAACAACAACAACAGCAACAACAACAGCAACAGAAATGACTGCATCAAAGAACTGACTGAAACAGTGAACTTCTGCTCAAAACAGTCAACTTCCACATGGAGAATATTGAGAAAGACTGAAAAAGAGATGAAAAGCATGTTTGGCAGAATACATGAGCTCTGGTGGGGAGGGGGCATAGGGTGGGGGACACGGGTCTAGATTTGATAATCTTGTACAAATATATATTAAAAATAATTAATTAATTAATATATAATTAAAAATAATTTAGAGTTGCTTTAGTTTTAAAAAAATCTCTAAATGGATGTTTTAAGAGAAAAGAATAAAAATATCTTGATGATATATTTGTAAGTAAACATCTTTTCAGTTCTGGCAAATCCCTGGTCCTGGTAGCTTTCAATAAACTAGGTATTAGGTCTTTACTAAATATCTGAGTGCAGGTATATATGATTGGTTTCAACATAAGGATTAATTAGTTATTTCCTTTTCTGAGAATGTACACATATTTGGGAATACATATGTAAGAGCAAAAGTTAGTAATTAAAATGATGTTTGAATTTCTATTTCACATAATTTTTGTGTAACCCATGATGACATACTGTTTATTTCTGGCACCAAACATTTCAGAGATGGTAATTTTTCAGTTGGAATTCCTTATCGTAAATTAGATTATTTCACCATAGATTTTGTTCTCCAATGGGCTTTTTGGCAAAGAGTGCTAGATCTCATCAACTTGTTTCTGTACAGAAATGTGTACAGACCTGCTCTGAAATAATAGCAGCTCTTGTGGAAGAGAACTGCCTATTAAGAAATTTAATCAGGGGGATAAAAATGTTCAATAGAAGTTATCAAAAGGCATTATCATGACGAGGAACTTCGGTGCTCCTCAAGTACAGCCCCCTCATGAATTATGTGGAGCTATTTTTGAACTACAATGCTGCTCTAAATCAGTTTCCTCTTTCCTTACAAAAATTTAAAGCATAATCAGTTACTATTCTCTGCATGTTTCTAATTTCTACAATGATGTCTTGATTTTGTAAACCTACTCAAATCATGTCTTTTCTTTACTCTTGTTTCTTTTCTAATGTCACCTTATATCATTTTTGCCTTTCCCCACTCCCCCATTAGTGCTGGCTTAAGAAACCAATTGGTTGTAATGATTCCTGTGTTCAAATGTTGCAAATGGTATTGTCATTTCTCTCAAGTCAGACTGGTCTTGCAAACATGCTGCTTCCATTTACTGAAAATAAAAGGGGGTAGAACAGAGAGAGGAGATCATGGGTATCTTAAAATAACAACAGCCTTATGACAGTTCCAGGCCTGAGTGTGGAGACTTTGTGCATATATCCCATTAAGGCTGCCTGAGCTCCGCTTTCAAATTTCGATGATGCCAGTCAATTTACAGAGGTCAATAATACATATTTTCTAAATGTAAGCTTTCTTATAATTGGACCACCATAACTGACAGCTGGCCCTTATAAAACAGGAAAGACGTGTGTTTATTTCAGGAAAGCATAAATATATGGCATTTTGCAGACAGAATTATTCTGTTAATACTCTGCTATTTTTGGACCATTAGCATGGAGTCAACGTTTCAGATGGTAAATTCAATTAGAGTGGAGTTGACTAAGTGATCTGAAAGTGCGTGCATTAGCAATACTACACCAGCATGGAGTTCATTAAATGGCAGTATCAATGTGATCACCTTTTAGTAACACAATCAATTTGCTGGTCTTTGAATAGTAGTAGTGGTCAGACTAAATTAAATTTAATGTACATTGACCAAGTGATTTACAGTAACTAGATTTACAGTATATCAGAATGAATATGTTGACTTCAAGGCATTCTTGGAGTGAAGAGAAGAATAAGTCAAAAAATACAAACAAGATTTAAACCTCATCTTCTTTTTGCTTGTAAATTGTACATGTTCTTTTCCTGAAGTGTGCAAAAACAATGTCAGTTTAATAAGAGTTGAGTGAACCCTGTAGATACTACAGTCAGGAGTGCTACCTTGGCAAATTGGTGTTCCATTTAGAGTCCCATCAAACTCTTTAAGGATTGGATTGTGAAATCCTACTGACAGGTGCAGTGCAAGCAGCCCTACTACAAAATGCTGAATATAGTCATTGTAGCTTTAATAATGCAAACTTGTGGATTCAAAGACGGGACAACCAAAGTGGCTTAAATGTTTTGCAAGTGCCTCAGAATGCTTCATCTTTCAAATATTTTCTTAATGCATTGGACATGAGTAAGAGAATAGTGGTAAAAATCCTATCTGAATGATGTCACATTTAGATATAATTTTCAGCAGTGTATATCACCCACCTTCCGGAGAGAGGTTACATATTTGTATAAAATTAGCAAATAACCACCATCTGTGACCTACATTTTTACTTGCCCCCAAAATGTCTGTCTGTTTGATGATTTGAGGAGACAAATTTAAAGGATGAGTGAATGTAAATCTGATATGTTTATACTTGATAACACCATCTTTAAAAAAAATCAGTTTTCTACCTTTCAACATCAGCTGGTACTGATAAGAATATGAAAGGTTTGCAGATAAAAATTCTAAATTATGAATAGTACATCAATAGTGACCATGTAAAATACAGTTTGTTTTTCTAGAGGAAATTCTTTAGAATATTATGTTTTACATATGTTTTTTACAGGCCCTGTAGACTGCTTTTGCTAGGAAAATTGACTGCTATTCTGTAAAGCAGTGCTAGGGGGCACCAAAACCTTGCATCTAAATGAAATCTACACACAAAGGGAGATTTTTCTTTTTTTTGTATCAGCATCTTATCTGAAAAAGTGGAATGTGCATGTATTAGGATGTTCACATGTATCTAGTACCCACTTTATAAGTTGATAAGAACCAAGAAGAAAGAAATTTGAGTAAGAAGATTTCAAAGGTTGATTTTGTACAGGATATACAGATAACTGAAAATTAGTCTAATTTTGTAACATACAGGCTTTATATTTTTGTAAAACTACTGAAGGATATTTTCCTTAAATAAATCACTTATTTTTCTTGAAATATTAAAATAGATAAAGAATAATTGAAATTCCAGACAGTTAAGCATGAAAATTAATAACTATATTGTATAATTGTTTCTATTAAGCCAACTGTGTTTTTAAAATAATAGTATTGTTAATTCTTTAAGAATTTCATACAGTGTACTTTGATCATCTTCAGAACTCTCCTTCAGAATCTCTCATTTTTAAATTAACACGAGAATATTATACTTTAAGGAAAGATAGAGTTCGATTTCACCATTTGATTTTCTAAGTTTTGCCCATTAAAGAATTAAATATTTTGCCGGGAGTGGTGGCGTACACCTTTAATCCTAGCACTTGGGAGGCAGAGGCAGGCGGATCTTTGTGAGTTCAAGGCCAGCCTGGTCTACAGAGTGAGTTCCAGGATAGCTGGGGTTACAGGGAGACCCTGTCTCGAAAAGACAAAAAAACAAGTCCTTTTTGTGTGTTGTTGTTGTTGTTGTTTTGTTGTTTGTTGTTGTTGTTTCCAATATGCATCACTTCCCAACTGCTTGGACAAAAGCTCAGGGCCATGCACAAGAAATCTTACAACTAGGTAATGGTGGCACTCGAGCACCACAGATGAGGGGATACCATTATATATTTGTTTTTCTGGGACTGTGTTACTTCACTCAGCATTATGGTCCTCTACTCCACCAGCCATTTTCCTGCAAAAGCCCAGCATGTCATCTTCTTTCTGCTGCATAGAACTCCATTGTGTAGATGTACCACAATTTTCTCTATCCACTCAATCATCAGTTGAGGGGCATTTTGGTTGGTCCAGCAGCTCCTTGCTATTGTGAAAAACTGTGGATGCTTTTGTGAAATTGAACCAAATTGGCCACATTCCATTCTGCAGATGAGATACTGATTTTCAAACATTCCATATATTGCATTTATTATTGAAACTTAGTTTGCTTTCCAAGGTTATTTTAAAAATAATTCTTTACTTTTCACTAGTCTTCTCCTTCATAAAAAGCTGGGGCATCAAAGGATTCAACCGCAAAGATAAGTTAATGACTTAAAATTCTCCTGAGCAATAGCATCTTAAGGAATTTCAAAAATACTTTAATAAATATAAAATTGCTTCAGATACTTAATAAAATCTAAATCTAAGTTTTACAAGTTATTTTTTTTTTAAATTTTATTTATTTTGTATGTGTATGAGTGTATGGTCTGCATGTAGGTTTGTGCACCCGTGTCGTGCAATGCCACGGAGGTCAGAAGAGGGTCCTTGGATTCCCTGGAAACTGGAGTTCTCCTGGAATTGGTACAGATGGTTCTTGCTTTCTTTCGGGGGTGCTGGGATCGAACCCAGGTCCTCTCGCAAGAGCCGTCGGCACCTCTAATAACCGCTAGGCCACTCATCATAGCCCCTTACAGAGTTATCTTATAATAAGGTTTTTTGTGCCCCATGGACTTTTATTTTCATCAGTTACTTACTAGGATAGTGAAGGTCTTGTTACGTTTTGAAGTAAAAGTATTAAAATCTCTGAACACTGTCAACATTGTTCCATGGAAGAAAAGACTCAAGGTAGAGACTCAGTATTAGTACCAATGTTTCTAACAAAATGTACTGATCATCACAAAATATTTAATTCTTTTTTTGTTTTTTTTTTTTTATTTTTTNCTGACTGAAACAGTGAACTTCTGCTCAAAACAGTCAACTTCCACATGGAGAATATTGAGAAAGACAGAGAAAGAGATGAAAAGCATGTTTGGCAGAATGCATGAGCTCTGGTAGGGTGGGGGGATGGGGGGGAAAGGGTCTAGATTTGATAAAAAATATATATATATATAAATTAAAAAAAAGAAGTACCAAAATAAAAAATAAAAGCATCCACACTTCGGGCCATCAATGTTATACTGTTATACAGCAATGAAATGTGTAGGAAAGAAGTGTACTTATCTTTGTTTAAAATGTTTAGTAATTCTGAAGGAGTAGTTTATGTACATTATTTTGTATATAAATATTTTTGAGTGGAGACCTCTCAAAACTCATAATTTCAGCAGTAATTATCTTATGAAATAAATTAGTAAATAATTATAGAGAATTTAAATATGCCACCCTCTGGGTATCAATCCACTAAATGTAACAAATGAACTAGATGGTTTGAACATATTTCAAGGGATAGTTGTACAGCCAGTGGGTGTCATAAGAGAAAGATGTTGGAGCCATGCACAGAACAACCATTGGACAGACCTTAAATTAATGCCTAAGTCCCTCAGTGCTGGGAAGATATTTTTTTTCTCCCTGTAGACCCAGCTGGCCTGGAACTCGCTCTGTAGACCAGGCTGGCCTTGAACTCACAAAGATCTGCCTGCCTCTACCTCCCGAGTGCTAGAATTAAAGGTGTGCGCCATCATGCCTGGCTCAGAAGATATGTTTTAATTTCATTTAGAATGCTTTTACTATGTATTTATTTTTTATTTACAATCTACTGGATTTTTATTTTATTTATTTATTTATTTATTTTTGAGAATTTCAGGTGAGCAGCACTAAGTGGACTCAGGGTACTGTATATGAGCGTTGGACATATATGTAGGAGGAGGAACAACCAAAGAAGAGGACAAGAAATTGAGAGGGAATGTTAGAAGGAAAGGGGATGAGTTGCCAGAGGACTGGGGGTAAGGTTGGAAATGGTGCAAAGTACAATAGTCATGTATGAAATTTTCCTTTAGAGAGTTTTACCCATTGTGAAACTGCCAAAATTGTTTCATGTACAGGAAGAAAAAATGCTTTTCAAATAAATCTTTGTAATGGAAATAATGGTAGGACATGATGTTTTCCTGGTATGCATGTAAAATAGGCTTGTTAAAGTATATTAACCCCTAAGAAATCTTTATTTTTCTGAATTTATGTACCCTGTTCAAAAATGTCTAGTTATGTGTATGTGAAAGAGGGTGTTATTTGTTGAACTCTGTGCGTGAAAGTGATTTAGGGGCCAGAAACAGGGCCCTTTCCCTGTACAGTCATTACAGCCATTCAGCCCTGCCAGCCAGCCCGTGATGGATGAGTTCAGGAACTGCACTCTGACCCTGCCTGATGGGGCATGCCCCTGTCAGAAGACCCTCGAAAGATTCCCCACTATGCTTTCATATCAAAGGTTCTAAAAATGACTTGAAAACCCTGCCTCAGGTAATGAAAACTTCCTTTTCAGTTTGTAAGTTAATAACACCATGATTTGTATTCCAAATGGCCACTCGTGGCATAAAATTACTGCGATTGGGTTTCTATTAATATTGTGGCCTAAATAACTATTTGCCACCCAGTTGTTATCAATATGGTGGCAAGATTTACATAATGACTACTCTTTATAATATTGAAAAAGCATTGGAGAAGTCAGAGTAATTCGTGATTAAAAATTACTCTTGTTATTTTCTTTTTTTAATTTTTTTATTAATTTTATTTATTTCTGTATGTGTGAATGTCCTGTCTGCATGCAAGTTTGTGCACCCGTGTCGTGCAATGCCGCGGAGGTCAGAAGAAGGTGTCGGATTCCCCTGGAACTGGAGTTCTCCTGGAATCGGAGTTTCAGACGGTTCTCGGCCGCCATGTGGGTGCTGGGATCGAACCCAGGTCCTCTGCAAGAGCGGTCGGCACTCTTAACCGCTAGGCCATCTCTCCAGCCCCTACTCTTGTTATTTTCATACTGTGTTGTTTCCTATCCCATATACAACAGTTACGTGGAATATATCAACATTTGATAAAACCTCAGGCACACAAGGAAACAAAGCTCAGTGTTCATATGAAATTAAGATATTCTTCAAAAATAACTGAATGTTTAATTATTTCCGTGATGGGTGAGCACTGTGGTCTGGTGTAGTTTATTATCTTAGAATACGCTAAGTTAATGAATTTCAATTCTCCAAATATACCTTGGAGCCCACAAAAGTGCCTCTTAGATATCTGCCCAATATGATAGATATGGCTATTGCAAACAGACACCTTTAATCAATGGAATAGTAAATACGAGCAGAAAGCTATATTAAAATTATTCTAGGCATTATGTTTATGTGGCATCTATGTCAGTTCAGGTATTTTTCTCATGAGATGGGAATATCAACTAATGCTGAAATTCATGTCTTTAACTAAGATGAGGATGTGCTGTTCAGTAACAAAACAAGCAATTTTTCGTATTTCACAGATACATCAGATATTAATGGTTACAGCACTATGTCTGGGTGACCTGATTATGACAGATTTATTTTTCTTATAAATGGCTCCTAAACATAAATATTAGCTATTTTGGAAAAGATATATTGTTTGAAAAATCAAAAACTCTATAACAAGAAATCTTAGAGCTGAAATAAAAACTGTATTTAAAGATTCAACTTTTGGGCTGGAGAGATGGCCTAACAGTTAAGAGCACCGACTGCTCTTGCAGAGGACCTGGGTTCGATCCCCAGCACCCACATGGCGGCTGAAAACAGTCTGTAATTCCAATTCCAGGAGAACTCCAGTTCCAGGGGAATCCGACGCCCTCTTCTGACCTCCGCGGCATTGCACGACACGGGTGCACAAACCTACATACAGACAATACATTCATACACATAAATAAATTAAAAATTAAAAGAATATATTAAAAAAATTTAGGTTTGATTCTCAGTACCCACATGATGACTGACAACCAACCATCCATGATTTCCATTTCCAGGGGACCCAACACCCTCNAAAATAAAATAAAATAAAATAAAATAAAATAAAATAAAATAGAAAGATTCAACTTTCAATGGAGTGCACAACTAAGTCTCTATATGCCAGTAAACAGATGATTATGAGGTTGGGTGTGGTGGTGCACACCTTTAATCACAGCACTCAAGAGACAGAGGCAGGTGGATCTTTGTGTGTTCAAGGCCAGCCTAGTCTACATAGCAAGCTCCAGGCCAGCTGGGACTAAAGGGAGACTCTGTCTAAAAAAAAAAAGAAGACCAAAAAATGTAATATTTATGAGTATTGGAAAGTTTAATGGAGGAGAAATGTGTAAATATTACAAATTTAATCTCAGGGCCATGGCTAAAGAAGGGCTCAAGCAGTAATTGGATGCCATTTATGTCATATTGTTTTATGTGTTTATCATATTTTTTAAATTTCTTTTAATTTTATTGTTGTATGTGTATGAATGTACTGTCTGCATGTAGGTCTGTGCACCTGTGTCATGCAATGCCGCAGAGGTCAGAAGAGGGTCTCGGATTCCCCTTGAACTGAAGTTCTCCTGGATTTGGAGTTACAGATGGTTCTTAGCCGCCATGTAGGTGCTGGGGATCGAACCCGGGTCCTCTGCAAGAGCAGTCGGTGCTCTTAACTGTTAGGCTATCTCTCCAGCCCCATGTTTATCATATCTTAAACATGAATTCACTACTTTAATTTGATGCTTCATCCAAATTATGGCCAATGTGAAGTGTTTTATTGTTACACTGCTGGTTGGTCATACTTCATACATGTGTCAATTAACTCATGTCCTTCATCCAGAAGTTGCTAAACTGTTTGTCCAAGCACACATTCACAATTTTCAGAAGTATTTGTAATGCTAATGAGGTATTTATTGTTATTGACTAGGATTGTATTTGATATATTTTTCTATCCCAGGTAGGGCCAGGTATGGCAAGCAGTGGGAGAATGGAAGCTCTTGGAGTTGTTCTTGCAGATATTCAGGTTCATGCAGGAAGTTCTGAACCATGCACTATGTCATAAAGCTTAGCTTCTAGCAGTTTCCAGAGGAAGTCTCATCTAATGAATATCAACCTGTGCATAACTTGAACCCCTCTTTTGTATTTAAACTTGCAATACCATTTTCTCATCATTTCACAAAATATAAACTGACGAGAGGATGGTATTGTCTATGACTGTGTGCATAATCATTGGCACCTCCACTCTCCAAGTTATTGCTCCAGGCAATCATGTAGTTGGTAGATAATCTGTGCATTATCACATGGTCAGTCTTTCTCTTATCACAATGACCTAGGTCATTTTAATATTTATAATTCTTCTTGAAAATATCCATAGAATAAAATTGAAGTTCAGGAAAGTCAGGGGTGAGATATTAAAAAAATGTTTGGCTTTCAGACTGTCCCCCATTTTTATATAGGAAATACTCTTTAGATTTAGGAAACTATCATTCCCATTTAACTACATTTATCATCATCATCATCATCATCCTCATTATTAAACTAGAATAAGCCAAAATTTTGTTAATTTTTCTTCAGGAGCTAGAAAAAAATGACATACCACTTTCCCTGAAATAAATTATACTGAAGACATAGAAAATGATGTCAGCCACATATGTTCTCTAATTTTATTTTTGTTTTTGAGGTGGGTTTTTTTCCATGTTCCAGCTCATCTGGAACTCACTATGCAAACCATGCTGACCTCCATCTCACAGAAATCTGCCTGCTTCTGCCTCCAGAGTGCTGGGACTAAAGGCATGAGCCACCATACCCAGTGACCTGAATCTTTTTCTATTTAAAGTATAAACAGAAGTGATAAGGATTTTTTTTCTTCTCAAAAAACAGTGAGCTGTCTCATAATGACCAAAGAAGAGTAAGAAAATTAGAGTGAATTTGGCCAATTAAATACATTTCAGCTGAGAAAAGAAAATGGAGATGGTCTTTAAGTGACCTTGAAAATTTCTGGCCAAAGACATATAAGATGAAATAACCTAAGATTATTTCCTTTGAGGAGTTCACAGAAGTCTCCAGAATTGTTACAGGAGGAGACAGGTATCACTACAAAACCCCACTGTGCAGCCACAGAACTCAGAGTGTGATTTAGTGCTTGCCTGTAAATATTTTGATATAGTTGTTAATAATCTGTTAAGAGCCTTTAGTTTTGCACTATGAATTAGGGAAATAGCAGACTATCCTCCCTGAGGGCTGTGCCAGAAATTCTCTTGTATCAAGGTTGGTTCTTCACTACACTGAAAGTAAGAAAATTCTGACACATCAAAGGACTAGGTCTTTAAAAATGTCTTTAATAACTGAATGTGACAGGCATGAATGGAGTGATAGAGATGTCCAGCCATTCCCTGACTTTTGGCTTCTTGAATTACAGTTCCATCCAGTTGAAATCATCAAATGAGATCTGACCTGAAGAAAGGCTCTCGATTTTGACAGGCTTGAAAACAACCTCCCTTACCACTTGTGCTTTAGGTGTGGCACCTTTGCTGTTGTTTTAGAGAGGATACATATGTCTACAGAAGCCTGCGGCACTCCTGCATCTTTTATGGCATTGTGGGTATGAAAGGACACTTTCCTCATCTTGTGGTAAGGACATGCTCTTTTTAGGACCTTGTGCTCTGTAAACTGAATATTTTGGTTAAAATGTCCTTTGAGATAGTTATTGATTAATTCCTTTTAATTGTGGAACTTTGGGAGAGTTTCTTACATAATCTCCCTGTTTTTTTTTTTTTTTTCTTACTCAAAGAAAAATGATATTAATGCACAGTATATAACTACTTTCTCCTCTATGATAATTAATCAGGATAATGCATATTCAAGAATTAGCTGGAGAGATAGCCTAGCGGTTAAGAGCACCACGCTCTTGCAGAGGACCCGGGTTCGATCCCCAGCACCCACAAGGCGGCTAAGAACCATCTGTAACTCCAATTCCAGGAGAACTCCAGTTCCAGGGGAATCCGAGACCCTCTTCTGACCTCCGCAGCATTGCACGACACGGGTGCACAGACCTGCATGCAGACAATACATTCATACACATACAAAAATTAAAAAAAAAAAAAAAGAATTAGCAAGTTTCTGGCACATATTAGGTTTTCAGTATACTTAGCCATGTTTTTCCTAGGAGTGTTACTCATCTATACAACTGTTAAGGCCCTATACATGATATTATCTGAAATAACAATAAAGTATAAAAATCTCTAATGGTATATTGTTAATATGTTATCAATCAGAAGTTTTACATTTTACTACTAACACTATTTAGGGGTGCTCTCTCCTATTTTCCTTCTGTATTAGAAGTATTTTAAATAAATGACATTTTATAATAATTGTTTTGGATCAACAAAACTTGGTGTAGTAGTTTCTTTGAGCTCCACATTTTCTTCTTTTGCTTTTCAAATAAAACTAATAAAATGGAGCCAAAAGATGAAAAAGTAGGCTTAATATTTTTGATATTCATAGCTTGAAACTAAATATAGTATCAGCTTCCATATATTAAATCAATCTACTGGTTATTTCTATGAATCATGAAAATACCATTTCATGAATTTTACTTTAGAATACAAAGAATGGATAATATTTCCCTTGCAAAATGAGATTTATGTCCACTCTTCTGGGAAAGTGAATATGGAAAATAGCGGTAGAGAATGTGGTTGGCAGAGATTCATGGAAAGAAGCTATGCAGTTTTTCTCAGGGCCCAAAAGGGGAAATGTTAACAAGGAACGATAAGGTAGCAGAGACATCCTAATGAAGTTCATTTCCCACCAGTCAAAGAGATGAACATTTTAGGAGACACAGCAATCGATCAGTGAGCTTATTAAATATTAAGAATTCTTTCTTGCTTCTTTATTAGAGTTTTCACAAAGTAACTAAGAATGTGATTGTACCAAATATATGAAGTCTGCCAAGAATCAAGATAGGCACCATTGTTGTGAGTGAAGATATAATTATAAAAATTGTTGCTTTATTTCATAAATACTACAACTATCTCCATCAGATGCCCTAAAGTGGAACCCTTTTAATATCTCTGATCCTACACTTTCCTGCATACACAGATCATAACACACACACACACACACACACACACATACACAAACACCCAGTACACAACCAGCACACATGCACACATACCACACATGCACACATATCACACACACACACACACACACACACAAGCACACACACATGAAGGTATGCACACAGACATGAATGCATGCACAGACACACTTTCTCTCAAAACTTGACAGGGGGAGAGAGAGAGGAGATATAAACTATGCCCAGAAAGTATAAATAAATAAGAGAGAACAACATGAGTTCAACAACCTACTGACAAATTACACATCTAATATCTCTACCTGAGTCCATGTATATAGCTGAAGGCTACTCAACAAGAAACCGTGTGAAACAGGAGAAACCTTCCTTTGAGTTGTTGGTAAGGGTAGTCCACAAGACTCCCCAAATCACACAGGCTGTTGTCACAGCCCTTGATTGTCTCTCAGGACTTGAAGGGAAGACCCTAATACTGAAAACAGGACATTGGACATAGGATTTGGAAAAAGGGAGCTGGAACTAAACTGGAAGCACCTCCCCCCACCCCCGAAGGCTAGCTCTCATAGCTTTGGAGACCAGTACACAAGCTGCTATGGGAGAATATCAGTCGATGTTCCAACCTTGGGCTTAATACCCAATCACCACATCAATGATCAGCACAGCAAATGATATTAGTGCAGTAGTGGCAATTTTATTTTGGGGCAATCAATGGCTACATCTACAATGCAACCTCTACAATAAAGGCTCATGGAACATACACAAAGGATAAAGATAAAACAGATGAATCTCTTGGTTTCCATGATTGAAGCTCCCTCATGCAGCAGATGGCCAAGAATGGCAAAATATCATAAATGGCTAAAGCTTTGAGAATAAAAGAGTCTGCAGAGTATTGGTCCTTGGACAGGACTCCTACATTAAATTCCACCCACCCAGGGATCAGGGACCATTTTGGAAGACAGGGGAGAGAGACTGGAAGTGTCAGGGAGGAAGTGTATGACCATATGGGAATAGAGTCCTATAATCTCCTGAGACCTTGTTCACATGAATCTACAGTAGAGGTGTCAGCATACACAAGAACCATGCAAACTCAATCAGACAAAAACCCAGCACAGAACGTTGGGAATGGGCTGTGGACACCAATGATAATCAAATAATTATTGACAACTGATTACTTCTGGGTGAGGAAGAACTGATCATTTTAAGGAGAGGGACTAAGATGGGCTGACTAGACCCCAGTGGATGAACTTGCACTAGGGAGACTAACTTGACAGGGTGGGCCTTGAAACAGATGACAAAATGTATGAATTTCAGTGTGTGGGTGGGACTATGCATGGAGCCAGTGGGAGAAGGGGGTGTAGGGATGATTAGGATGCTCTGTATGAAATACACAAAAATTAATTAAAACCCCAAGATCTACTTAAATTTGCTCAGTAGCCCAGGCAGCCTGTAATTTTTAATCATCCTGTCAGCCTCCTGAGCAGCTGAGATTGCATGCCTGTTCCGCCCTGCCTGGTTCTCTTATCCCTACAACAAACGTGTAATTTTCTGTGGTGACAAAATGCCCAGGTCTGTTTCCCATCCTCCATTGCAGTTAGATGTTACCATCAGACTAAATTCTGTCTAATGGAAAGAATGTGGAAAATTTTGGGTGGAGATATGGGAAGTTGTCTAACAGAACTGCAAAGAGGACTTGCTTTTTAGAATGTAAATGAAGCTCTGGAAGCAAGCTTTGCAGAATAAAATCCAGGAACTCTCAGATCTGAGGATGGAATCCAGTGTAAAGATGGTAAGACTCAAGACAGGGAAGCTCAGAATCCTGACACATGCTGCCATGATCTCAGGGCTAGAAAAGTCTTTCCACCCTAAGTTTCTGAATTTTCACCATGTTACTGAAGTAACGCAGTTTTTCTGAGGATACTAAAGATGTGGTTCTTTTTGAAAGAAAAATGTTGGGAAAGTATCAGAGCGAAGAGCATGCCTCAAAAGATTATTTTAATGGATGCAGAGGAGGAATTGTCTAAGTTACAGGACATATTACATCTGTGGAAAATGTTTATTGCTAGCATGTATTATTTTCTTTAACCTTAAAAATATAAACAATTGACAGATCAGGGACACATCACTAAATAAATTTCCAAGGTCAGTCTTAGATTTTTTTTGCTCCTTGGATGTCTGACAAAACTGCTGTTGTAGGGGCAGTTATACACTTTGATTTACCTGCTGAATACATTGAGTGAGCCAGTTACCCAATTCAGTAACTCCATTTGGGAAAACAGCTTTATACTGTTTTGCAGACAGTCTTCTATATGGCTTTCAAATTTTCAAAATGTGTGATGGTTAATATTGCTTGTCAACTAATACACAAACTTCTTGGCTGTCTGTGAAGAATTTTCTAGAACTGGTTAATAGAGGCTGTGGGAATGCCTTTTACCTTTGTAATCAAAGTTGCTCTTAAGTTGGACCTACTGTGTATGTCCATTTAACACTATCTCAGTTTTTTTATAAGATTTAATTCTCTCCTTGACCCAGAAAATGCATTTAAGTGTGTTTGTATGCATGTTGTGAAAATATTAAGCACTACATAGAGTGGCTGTGGGAAGTATGCATTATCCTATCAGTGCTGTAAAGGACAAGTAGGATCAAATGGATAACATCTGTTTGTGGTTGCGTGCCTGCTTTTCTATGTCAGTAAGGTCAGAAAGGAAAGTCCCTTGAGAAGACAAATCCTGGTTGTCCTTCCCCAAGCTTATGGGAGATGTAAGGTTTCAATAACAAACAAGCAAGCCTGCTCTTTGAGAATGTACTTTTGAGAAAAATCTGAAGGAACAAGTTCTCAGAACAGTTTTGGATCCATCCATTTTAATGGATACCGAGTCAGGATTTGTAATTTTATTTTATTTTTTGCTCAAACATTACTATGCCACATCACTTCACCACATGATACAGGCAAACTTATTCTAAAAGTGGGGAATACTATTCCATGAACTAAGGTCCTGGTCTTAATAAGAAAGAGAAAGCAAATTGAACACCAACATTTATCTCTCTCTGATCCTAACTATAATGCAATGTCACCAGGGGCCTCCTCCTCCTCCTGAAACCAAATTAAACTTTTCTTCCTTAATTTGCTTTTGTTAAGCAAATTAGGAAAATAACATCATCCTGAACTCTGTAATAATAATGGTATCGCAAAATTATTGTGTATTTTATGTAAACAACTTTCATCAATCATATCACTTGGAAAGCAGCAAATGATCTCTGCAAGGTGCTAGAATACCTCTTTAAATATTCAGATAATATTTTCAACCCCAGTTCCCTTGATATTCTTAGATGAATTAAAATTATTATCAACTTGATGAATTCTTCAGCTCTGCCTCTTCAGACAGCTGTGAGAACAATTGAAGACCAAGGCTAAATAAATAGACTCACAAAATATTTGGAGCTGTCAATGGATAGGTCATAGAAAACATTTACCCCAACCATACTGAGCTCCTGAACACTGATGTTATAGGAGATATGCACATTAAAATACCTTTGATCATTGACCAGTACTGAAAGATCAAATCTGACTTTCATGGAGGGCTTTAAAATCAATCCTCCCCACATTCGTGGCCCCTCTGTCAATCAAGCTATCACACTTAATAGACTGTGAATGTCTTTTGTGTTCCTTCTCCTCTGTTATGAAGATTAGCTAACTTTCTAGGCTAAGGTTTACCCTTTTGATCTGTGGAAGTTTAACCTACCCCCATGAATTATCACTGGATGACTATCACACGTAAGTCCTATGTTTGTTTGGTGGTTCACCATTGATTTAAAAAAAATCCCTGGAACAGGATTTATTTTAAAGGTTCATAAATAAAGTTCAGAAATATTAAATATCCTTCCTGAAACACAGTGACTAGGTTGGCAGAGACTGTATTTAATATTCAAATTCAGATTTTTTTGAGGTTTTTTTCACCGTTGTCTTCCTTCCAGTTAAAATTTCACATCCTCTTAAAAGATGCCTTTTTCTGAAACTCATGTATTTTCCAAACTTCTAAAGAAAATTGTCTGCATAATTAACTTACTGTGTAACATCCTAACTTAGTGCTTTCTCCTCTAAAGTGCATGCTTCCTGAAATGCAGGATGCTAAACCCCTTTAGAACTATAGTAAGCTGGGAATATTCTTATTTTAACAACAAATGACATTCTTTCAAGCTAATAAAAATTTAGCATTACCTAGGCCCTACTACATTAAAATACAAGACAGAAGAATTTTGCTTACCATATGTGTTTATTAATAAATATATAACTCTGTCTAAAAGATGACAAGAGGCAGACTCCATTGAACCATTGAACACATATTACCCTTTTGTCTTTATTATATTTAATCATGTGTTTATGTGTGTCTGTGTATGGGGAAATACATGTGAGAACAGACACCACAAAGACTAGATTACAATTTAATGTTGAAATTTTGTGTCTTTTCTGCTGAACTTTGTGTGAAACATCTCACTGACAATTAGTCTTCTTTATTTTAGCTGTCTAATTTGAGAAATTTGGTTTCTCTATCCAGTCATGTAGTGGCTTTCTTGGGAACATCTTACATACCCTATGTCTTGCCTGGGTTCCTGTGAATGGCCTGCCACCTTATTGGCAAAGCACTCTCCATGCCTCAGTGCAGGGTATCTTTGTACAACACATTGACCATTCCATTTCTCAAATGATATTTGGTTTGTATTTTTGAATCATATGGAAGCCAACATGTCATACATACAAGGAAAAGTCTTCTCCAATTCCCCTTTCCCTGACTGTAGTTTAAATTATCCCTGGATGTGTGGCCTTCAGATCCTCTGACCCTCTCAAAACTTTTCCTTACTGTGTTTTACATGCAGTTATTTGCCTTTGAAAAAGTCTTCCATTTCTTATATAGAAAACTCCAATTTATCCTTTAAATACTCTCTTTTATAGTGTAATATTAAACTCCCCATATTAGTTACCTTTTTTATGAATCTGGTGAGATGATCAAAAAACAGCTTTTGGTTCCTTTTGGGCTCAAATTTTGTACATACAGTGCATAGAGTTAAAGATGCCATAGCAAGACAATCATGAGAACACTGGTCACATTTCAACCACAGTCTGGACACAGAGGTGAATCTTTTTTGTTCCATTTCCTTTCTCCTTTTAATTCAGTTTGGGATAGTCCTGCTTACATTTACAGGTAACCTCAGTAAGGACTGTCTACAAGCACCCTCACAGAGACAGGGAGAGGTGTGTCTTCATCCTGATTCTAAATCCAGTGGAGTTGACAGTGAAGATGAAGGCTTACACTTCCCATTGATTGTGTTGCATTCCTCTTATATGCCTACATGATTCTTTCCTTTGTGAGATATTTACTCAGGATATTATAATGATATATTCCCAATATCTTACTTAGATTGTGTTTGCTTCTTAATTAACATGCAATATTTCCTCTAAGTTTGCATAGTTAAGGTAAGATCTGAGGCCTGATCTTTTAACTGTACATTAAAGTACCTTGATGTCTTTCAGAGATCTCCTCTTTCTTTCTCTGTAGTCTCTTATTGCTTAGACATTCTCATTCTCACTATGTTATTTCATCATAAGAAACTGTCTTTTAATTAATTCATCAGGATTACTCTAGGTCTTCATTGCAATGACAATAGTTTAGAAAGATAATGATATCAAAACTATTTTAATCCTTCATTATGTGTGTTTGCTTAGTGGTGCGGAGCCCAAAGGGCTTTGTAGGCATGCGCTCCAGTATTGACTGAACACTCAGAATATTATATTGTGGCTTTTCATGGATTGATTTGAAGGTCTTCCTAGTCAGAAATTTAATATTTACCTTTCTAGTCATTTTCTTATTTAGTTATTTATTGGCAATGTTGTGGATGGAACCCAAAGTATTATAGGTGCTATACAAGTAACAGACCACTGAGCCACATCACTATAACCTAAATCATTCTTTATGGAACCATATTTTTATTAGAAATAGTGTATGGCCTGTATTTGTGGTTACAATATATGTGAACAAGGGTTTTAGGGATTCCTTTTCTCCTTGCAACCTATCATATTGAGCAGACATGTGAAACACAGCTACTTCAAGAGGGAACTACCTTTGTTATTTTTATTTTCTCTCTCTCTCCTCTCTTTTTCTCTCTCTCTCTCTCTCTCTCTCTCTCTCTCTCTCTCTCTCTCCTTGTTTCTCCAGTTCTACTGTATGTGTCACAGTCTCAGCTTTGGCAGCAAGCCTTTAATCACTGAGGTATATCACTGACCCAGAATTCCTTCTTATGTGTGTTTTGTTATTCATAAGTGATGGTTTAAATGAGAAATATCATGCATAGACTCAGTTTATTAAGACTTGGTCTTTAAGTTGGGAATGTTGTTTGGGGAGGTTATAGAGCCTTTAGGAGGTTGAGCCTTGCTCCTTCTCTGCTTTCTATTTGAGATGGTGTTTTAGCATAACAAAGACAAAAAATTAAGCAACACAGCATATGACTGAATATCATTCAGCCACTTGAAATTTGGGGATTTGTATTGTAGAAGTACAATGGGGTAGCAGGACAGGATGAAGACCAAGGAGAAGGCCAGGAGGCACACAGGGTCCACTTATTTCCTTACCAGGTTTGTATCACGTGGAACAAGGATTAGAATAGCTTGGGGCTTTTTTAATTTCAGTTCTTTTTCTTCCTTAAATGTGGATTCAGCAACACCCATAGACTGAAATAAATGCCACAGATCTAGAAATATTTGTATTAAATATATGAATATGTATGCCCTGGTATTACAAAGAAGATTTGAAATGCAATAGGCTTTAAACACATATTCCTTTAAAATAGAAGGAAGAAATGTCTGAATCCACATAAAAGACCTTTAGGAATGGAAAGGTTATAAAATTGCATGAGACTTACTGAACTGTACCAGAGATAAAAGTGTGTCAGATCAGTGAAGATTGTGTACTTAAAAGGAACAAAGAAGACACATGACACAGAGAAAAATTCACTTATACATATAAAATATAATCTGTATTGTTTAACATAAAATATGTACCATCTATCATATGTAGAATATTTATAAGTACTTGGGGAATAAATAATATCTATGTGTATTTGTAATTTTAATACACATGTCATAGAAACGTTTACAGTGTATGTACACAGTTGTTTGTAGGGCTGTGGACTGAATTTACATTTCTTTTACTGTTAGGTCTTTAGCCAGGCATGGTGGCACATGACTCAATCCCAGCACTGGAGAAGCAGAGGCAGGCAGAATTCTGTGAGGTCAATCTGTGAATACCAGGCCAGCAGGGTTCAAAGTTAGACCCTGCATCAAAGAGAAGAAAAGATGGTCTTTATGTGTATGTGTTGAAAGGTACTCATGTCAACACCTGGAATTTCAGTTTTCTCCTCTCATACAAGAGTAGGGCTAGAGGAGCTGAAGGCTGGTTCTGGTGGCCCATTACCATAGGGGAAAAAATCAACCATGTCTAAGAGTGAAAGGAAAAAAGAAACACATACTTATGTCTTTAGAATCCTGTACCTGTCCAGCAAGGATTGTGCATCTCAGGAAAATTTTAAGTACAAGAAATGCAAACAATCAGATTTGTTTTGGCATGGCATAGATTTCTTTTCTGCACTTTCGACTATCACTGATGTCTAAACCTTCAAACTCTTCAACATTCATGTTCACGGCCTGAAGAAAATTCACTGGTAGAATAGAGACAGGGGTATGGCATTTAATTGTTAAATCAGTGCATGTGTCTGACTTTCAGAAGCTTGGTACAACTTAAATCTAGTAAAAGAAAGCCAATCACCCACTCTTTCAATTTCTGACAGTTTGCAATCATACATTTTGTGTTGTGCTCTTAAAAACTACAATAGCCTGGTGTTTTCCTAATTAACTAGAAATTAAAGCATTCCATTTGCATGGGGCACCTATATATGACCTCTTTCTTTTTAACTTTTCAAATAGTACTGTGGTGTGATAGTCATTCACTTTTCACAGAGTCATACAGATGTCTTACAGATCTTAAAATCACACAGGAAACAAACAGAACAAAGTCAGTGGACCTTGCTTTTTTGTGTGCAAAAGTTATACTTGATACTTTGTTTTATGGTAGTAATTATGTTTGCTATGATCATTTTTAGAGAACACATAGCTATAATTAATCCCAGTTCTTATCATGCAAGCTCAAAATTAAGGCAGGCATGATGGCATATTTATACGTCTTAGTGATAATCACAAGAGTCTTAAGGAAGTGTATATCTTCTAGTTCCTGAAGATTGTTATTGTTGTTGTATGCATGTGTCTTTTTTGGGTGTATCTACATAATGGGGGTGGTGTATGTAGCACAGGATATGTATGTGTTCAGAGGACAGCTCTGTGGCATGGACCTCTGCCTTTACTGGGGTTCACAGACCTGAACTCATGTTATGAGGCCCGTGTCAATCACTTTTACCCACAGAGCCATCTCACTGAGCCAGAAATATGTTTTATTATGACATTATTTTGCAGATATGGATACATTTTTAGTATAACCTCTCTACAGTTATATATCCTATCCATACTTTTGTTTGACATTGAATTTAGATTTCCTTCTTTTAAAAGCCTCCACTCATGGCCACATGTGGTCCAGAGTAGGTAACGCACACTCATACATGAAGATCCTTTTCTCTTCATGTACACAATTAAAAGGAAGGGTCACCCATTCCAGTCATAGCTGAGAAAGTTAAAGTGTTGTTTTTCCTATCACAGTAATTTTAGTTAATACAATGTGATTAGATAATTGGCCAGAATTTTCTTTTCACTGTGCCAGATTCTCCCTTGCATCTGGTGGCACATCTTCACTGTGATCCCTCCATCTTAAGGGCATGAAGTATGTGAGAGAACTGTAGCTGAGGATAAACTCACTTTTATAAAACTCCTTTCATTTCTAGTGAGGAACACTGGAATAAGCATGAGCAATTTTTAATTTACAACATACCTACTCCTGGTATTTGAGTCTAACCAAGTAGCCTGGTGAAGGAATAGAATTATTAGTGATAATTGTATGACTTTACTGTCTTTGGCATGAACAAAACTTGTCCTGTGATATGGGAAAATTTCACTGCAAAGCACATAATTGTTCAGAATCAAAGAAAAGAATACGTGATTAGTATGGTATCTTTCTCTTTAAGGCAAATGAGTGGTGAGGAGTTTGATCTCGCATAATGGCACTTACATTCTCAGTGGCTTTCTCAGAGAATCCCCAAGGGATTCACAAAAATTAAAAATTCTTAAGAGCAACATCAAACATCAGTTACTTTGGTTCAGATTTTAAAGCAGAAATTGATTTAGCATTTTAGATCTCCTGTGGGGATTGCTTTTGCATTCATAAGAGCTGCTGTGAGAAGTAGATGCGCTGTTTGACCAACAACTGCTGATAGAGGTAAAGACTTTTATAGTTTCCAGGAAATCACAATGATGCTTCCATAACAACTACAGACATTGACCAAACCAATCTATGAGCACTGAAATGGGAATTTAAATACATGCTTATTAGTGCAGAGAGGAGTTGGCAAAAGTATCCTGGGACTGTCTTTATCTATCCTTCTTACTGTTATTATTACCATTTCTCTAAAGCCCCAAGTGCCCAGAATATGAGAAGATGATGGGAAGCACACAAAGGGTGCACATGCGCACACAGACACACACACACACGCACACACACACACACACACTACTGCAAATTCAACCTTGTACCTGTGATCAGAAGCGTCCCACCTGTTCTAATTACCCCATAGAGAGATACATAGCCAGATAAAATACTGTGGCAGTATCAATTACGAAAAATAATTGTGCTTGAAAACGTGCAGTTTTTGTTATCAGAAGTATTTAGAATGAAATAGTAAATAGAATATATTATATTTTTAAATAAAACTCGCAGGACAATAAAAAGAGGAAAACACTTTCAAAAGAAGAGAGAAAAAACATCTGAAACTGGAAAGCACTTAGAAAAGAACAGGCCAGGCATGGGCACATACCTTAAATCCCTGGACCTGGCAGGCCTAGGCAGGCAGTTCTCTGTTAATTCAATGTCGGTCTGGTCTGCATACCATATTTCAGACTAGTTGAGGATATAGGGAGACTCTGTCTCAAAGAAAAGGAAAGAGAAGAAGAGGAAGAGGAAGAGAAAGAGGAAGAGGAAGAAGAAGAAGAAGAAGAAGAAGAAGAAGAAGAAGAAGAAGAAGAAGAAGAAAAGAAGAAAAGGAGAAAAAAGCAGTAGACATAAATACTTCAGTGTTCACATTTGAATTAAGTAAACATCTCGAGTTTTCAGAAAGAAAAGTCATGAATGTGGAAGAGGTTAGTTATAAGTAATGTATTTATTCTAATACTTAAAACTGAGAGTAACTGGGATGAAGAGGAAGAGGAGGAGACAGGTGAGAGAAAGAACAAAGTTATAGAACCAAAGCATTGATATGGTAAAAAGAGATTTGCCATGAACATAGATTACAAGAAGTAAGAGAAGAACAGTACTATATGCTATATGAAATGTTCTTTTGTTTTGACTTAGTAATTCATGTAGGAACTAATTAAGCTATAATCACCGGGAGCAAAGGGACCCTACCAACTATTAACATGAGGTTCAAAGGAAAGTATGTAAAGGAGCTATTAGCTAATTCTTGTTGAATGAAGTAACGATAATTATTCCATGCTCAAATTTCTATAAATCTTTATAGTAAAAGTTATCTTTACATTAAGATCAATCATTTGTGGGAAAAATATTCACACCAAATGGTGCTGGCACACAGAGTTTTACATTCAAGAAAATGAAACTGTACAATCACTTCACATTGATTAATAAACCAACTGGAAGCATGTCAGGGATCTAAATATTTAAAATAAAGCTATATATGATTCTATAAAAGAAAGTAACACAGGACCTCAGAGTCTTGGATTAAGTAATGGCAGAGCTAAAATATCTAGAACAGAAATGATTCAAGGAAAAACTGATAACCAACTTCTTCAAAATTAAAATTGCTTAGGCTTCAAAAGATACCATTAAGAAAGTCAAATGAGCTTGGAATTGTGGTGTTTGCCTTTGATCCCAGCACTTTGGAGGAAGAATCTGACAGATTTCTGAGAGATCCATGGTCTACATACCTCAGTTCTAGGCCAGCTGTGCCTATGGTGAGACTCAGCCTTAAAAAAAACAAAAACAAAAAGTGCTCGCTTCGGCAGCACATATACTAAAATTGGAACGATACAGAGAAGATTAGCATGGCCCCTGCGCAAGGATGACACGCAAATTAGTGAAGCATTCCATATTTAAAACAAACAAACAAACAAACAAACAAAACCAAAAAAACCCCAGAGAATTCTTAAATGAAGAAATAAAAATGGTTAAGAAACAACTCAGACTCTGCTCAACCTCCTTAGTATTTAGAGAAATGCAGATAAAAAGCACTTTAAGATTGCATCTTACCCCCTTCAGACTGGCTAAGATCAAAAGAACAAATGACACAAATACTGGTAAGGATATGGATAAACTGAACACTCATTCGCTGATGGGAGGGATGCAGACTAGTGCAGCCATTATGGAAGGCAGTGTGGGGAACTCTCAAAAAACTAAAAATGAACCTATCATATGACCCAGTTATATCACTCCTTGGCATACACTCATAGGACTCATCATATCATGATAGAACCCAACCCTATAGGGAGTTCTACCTAATAATAATTATGAGCTGCACAGCAAACTACCTGTATTAGTGCAGTAGTGGCACTGTTATCTGGGGGCTAATCAACAGTTATCTAATTAGATTTGAAGCCCTCTCAATGGGCATGAACTCATGGGAGCCACCTAAACTGAGCCAAATGCACAGGGCTAGAGAAGACACAGAGCCTAGCGGAAAGTCTATAGAAGTCCAGACAAATGAAATTTCTTATCATATACTAACTATGAAATCTTGTATTTACAGACTAGCATATCGTATGTCACTCATCACAGAAACTACACTTTGGAGAAGATGAAGGCTACAGCAGAATCCCACAACTGGTCAGACATAGAAAATCTACATTTGAAAGATCCCCATTCCTAGGAGACATATCTGCAGTTGAACCTTTACACCTGGAATGAGGGGCTGAGAAGAAACAAGTGCATCCTTCAATTCTCACTAGAAAATCGTCCTTACAAAATAAAGTGTTATGTGAACAGAAGGCCACATCTAGTCAAGCTTCAAAGAACTGGAGCCTCCAAAGCACATACCCCTGGATGGCGCCCCTATGTTAAACTTCACTGACCCATCTCACATATCATTTTCTAAGAGGGAGTAGAAAGACTAAGAACCAGGGCTGGTGCATTAATGTAGAGAAACAGTGGCTTAAAGATGACTGGAAGCTCTCATATGTGAACTTGGGGCTATGTTGGCATTAGGCATGGGACCCATGCCAACTGGGACAAGGTCTCAGAGTGGAGCAAAAGAAATGGCTCGGGGACTGGCCCAGGACTGAGAACTACAAGGGACTGAGTACTGCTAGTAAGGAAGAGTACACCTTACCTAAGCTTTCTAGATGAGCTGATTAGACTCCAGTGATCTATTTGCACAGAAGGACATCTGGGTTTAACAGCTTGAGTGAATAGGGCTTAGCTTGGGTGTTGGAATTTCTGAGTTCTGATGGGGGGATGGGGCATGGGGAGACTGTGTTTAATTGGGAAACATTGTATGAGATGTATAAATGCTCAACAAAAAGGCCAAGCAACAAACAAATCAAACCAAACCAAACAAACAAAAAATAAAGTTAAATGACAATCCCTAGGATGGGAGGTAAAATTTGCAGACAGTACACTCATACACATACAAAAATAAATTAAAAAAATAAAAAAAAATGAATCTAATAAGGCCTTTGTGTATAGAATATATGACCCATAATCTATATACTAGTAAGATAAGTAATGAAGTTTGTATAAATACAAAGCATCCAAATAAATAATTTTCCACATGATCACCTAAGCAATATTATGACCCATTAATAAATAATAAAATACAATGAGATTCTGATTAGCATGGCCAAAATTTACCACAAATAATAAAACACGTTAACTAAGATGGAGAACTTTGTAAAGGGTTCATAATGCTAACACAGAGTTAATATTCAGTATAGCAGTTCTGTGTTTAGGTACCTCAAAGGAATGAAAACATGTATGTACATATGTAAGAATCTTTCTTTGTATGCCAAACAGGGACCACACAACCCTGCTAAGGGGAATGGGACACAGTGCCCACTTTGCAGACACTGTGGGGAGCTGATTCCTCGGCGCAGAGGTCAGTTGGCTACTTCCCATAGCCCAGCCTGGATGGTACTTCCAACTTAGGCTCTTAGCCTGGACCCACGAGACATGTGTTCCACTCTTGGCCATGGCTTCTCATCGGCCCAGAGCCTAGACAGGAATTTCAGGCTGATGGCTGATTGCCTCCCTTCAGCCAATACCCACTCACAACACCAGCTACCCAGATTGGTGGTCCAAAAAGGAATATCTTTCCAACTCACTGGCCACCTGAAGGAAATGCAGGCCTACTTTAGCCTGGATGGGCACAATAATTAATAAAAATAATGGCTGGGAATTCTGTGATGATGTTACTATGAAATTCAAATGTATTCCTTGCTACAGCCTGCTTTTATAAAATAAATGACGTCAGTTCCCAGGACCAATCATTAGTCCCCCAATTCCACACCACTGCACACCTTGCCCCATGCAGCATCAGCATCGCGAACCTAGGCCATGCTGCTTGCTCCTCCTTGGGATGTGGCCAGATCCTTGGCCACACGGTGAGATGTGCTAGTTGGAAAGCCAGCCTGCAACTCGAGCTGGATTTCCTACATACATAAAAATATGGACATTCTTGGTGGGGAAGTCCATAAGAGAATAGGGGAAGTCCTTTTCTCTGAGTGAGGGAATGTAATTAATTAAAATTAAATATGTATGTCAAGTCTGTATAGAAACATATTATGTAAATTAAGTCAACAACAATCACAATAATAAATATAAAATTAAGTTAATTAGATTAAATTAATTAAAAATTAAAATATATTGCATAATTATTCAGAATAGAATACAAGTAGTCTAATTCTACATGTTCATCAGGTAATGCATAAATACTATATACATATATGTTTATATAATATATTAGATTATTGGCATAGCAATAGGAAGGGATGAAATACAGAAATATACTACATATGTCAAAAATGTTGTTTTAACAGTGATGAATCTTGTAATTAGATGTTTAGTTAAATATATAATCACTAAAGACCATGTAGTATATGATTACATAATAAATATCTAGAAGAGCACAGTACATATGGCTAAGAAGATTGTTTGCCTAGTGTAGGGGAGAATGGTGAATAACTGTTAAATAATATAGCAATTAAAAAAATGAATGTTTTAATTTAGTTATTTTCTATAGGAGGGGTTAATTTAATTACTACTCTGGGCCAACACCCAACTCGGGAGGAATGTGGTCCTTAGCCACAGGGTAACTTATAGGTACAACAGTCAATCAAAGTCTAGCATAACAATTACAGTTACCAGTCAAGGGGAAATGCACAAAGTAAGCAAACCAATCATTCCCAGAATGACTAAGGAAAAATGGATTAATGGAATCTGAGAACACTGTCCTTGAGTTATTACAATCCTCCTCTTCATTTCCCCCTTTCCTTATGTGGCCTTCAAATACTTGAAGGAAGTTCACAAGAGTCAACCACAGTTGATATTTCCGAGATGGGGGGGATTGTATTGGGTCCTTAGCACCATGATTTTAATGGCATTTACCCACTGGTTAATAAATCTGACAAGCAAGTTAAGGATGCATAGGCCACAAGTCAGAGCAATTGGAAGGATAAGTTTACTGGTAGATCCAGGAAGTTCTCAGCTCTCAGCCTAGAAAGAAACTGGTTCTTTGGGGAGGTCTTGACCCTAAACTGCCTAGCCAAATTTTAGCTCCTACTTGTATCACATTACCCTCTGAGGAGGTTACCTCAAATGCCAAGAGGGAATGGGGGGGGCAAACCCTCTGACTTCTTCCATGCTGAAAAAGGTCATAGAGGGTGGCAACTCGGGTACATCTGCTCAGTGGATCTACCTAAAGACCCTCAAAGTATAGTTACAGAGAGAACAAAATCCTTGACTGTCTGTGAAGGGAGAGGAATAGGGTGAATTAAATGTCCAACTTAAAAGTCCATTATTGGGCTTCTTGATCTGCTTTCTAGGAAATTTTGATAGTCATGGTGTGAGTTTTCCCTTAAGTATTTGCTTAAATAGAAAGAGGAAACTTTATTATTTGGTAACAACAGATCTCATATGACTTTAAGTGACATAAAATCTAGTGTTTGAAGGCACAATATCTCAGACTTTAAAGGAAATATAATGATTATTTATCATTTGGTTATACTATCCTTTTGGGTGTTTAAATCCATACCATTAGCCCAGATTAACGAACTTTGTTTTCTCAAGGTCAGTTGAGGATCTGGTCCTCAGGGACAACTTGGATTTTGGGGGAGAGGCCTCTAGATCATCTTGGCTTTTACCAGTTCCATCCACTGGAGGACGAAGTTAGGTTGTGTAGGACTGAGCTTCCCTTTTGAAGCATAAAGAGACTTTCCTTTTTATAGACTGGACACTGGCTAGAGTCCCATTAGTGGATCTCCAAGACCTCCCTGCCCAGGAGGACTGGTGACTCATAATTGCAGGACATTTCAGGAGATGCCCTCAGACATAGTCCCCTGGGACTTAGTTGAAATCAGAGGGCAAGAAACAAAGTTGTTCTTTAAGTCCCTCAGCCAAATTGGTATAGGCATTAGTATGTTTGTTATTCATCCAGAAAGGCTAAGTTACACTAGTCTAACACCTTTAATTACTATATAATATTTTAGATAAGCCTTGTATAATACTGACTGGAGGAGGGACTTAACAACATAGGTTAAGCAGGCATAGCTCACATATAGAATTAAACAATTTTAGGCTTATCTTTAATGTAAACTGTTCACTACAATTACTACAAACAGGAACAATCTCTTTCTTTTTCAGACCCCAATCCTGATTTATAGTTTTTCCAGAAAGACAGGAGTTGTACCACATAATGGATGACAGGAAATAACTGATAAGGATTACCAAGCCCATACAAGACTGTCTTCTTCTGGACTGCATGCAGCTGGTTCAGGAAGATAGAATCTGGCTTTCTGAGCCAAATTATCTGGTTAGGTCAAAGGAAATATCAAAAGCAACTCTTGCAAGAAACATAAAGTGCATTTTCAGTAGCCATAGATAACCCAATATTTGTCTGTCTCCATTTAATCCAAACCTGTAACAGGGAGTCTAGTACAAGCCAGGAGTGGGCTGAAAACTAACAACAATTCTGTATATCTTATTCTTTTACTAAACCTTGAAGTGGCATGTGATGTGTAGTTAAAGCTTGGGCAATAATTGAACACTCTTTTTAATTTTTTAAAATTTTATTTATTTTTGTGTGTATGAATGTACTGTCTGCATGTAGGTTTATGCACCTGTATCATGCAATGCTGCAGAGGTCAGAAGAGGTTGTCAGATTCCCCTGGAACTGGAGTTCTCCTGGAATTGGAGTTACAGATGGTTCCCAGCTGCCATGTGGGTGCTGGGGATCAAACCCAGGTCCTCTACAAGAGCAGTTGGCATTCTTAACCGCTAGGCCATCTCTCCAGCCCCCAAAACTGAACACTCTTAAACACACCTTGACAAGATATATATTTTGATTCTTAAACTACTTGACTGAACCTTAGAAAATTAAGCTTATTCATATAGTCTCACCTGCCATAACAAACCTCCTCAGACTTTTATCACTTGCATAGAATTTCTCATCATCTTCATACAAATCCTTACTGATAATATCTCCATTTCTATATCTCTCAAACATTTTTCTCACCTCGTTTCCTTTCTTAATACCAGAGGACATAACAATATTCATAAACAGATTGACCCTTAGGTGTGAAGAAATACTAAGAAGCATTCCTACAAAACAAACACTGTGGTCAAACACAATGTTATGACAAACTAATTTTAAAACCAAAACTTTAGAGCTTTCTCCAAAATATAGTAAATATCCCCAACTGGGTTTCCAATTTAATAAGAGATGGAAAATGAGATGGGCCAGATAAACTCCATTTTGTTCAGAAATCAGTATTTCTGGCTTTAAACTAAACCTTGGCTGTGCTGGTATTGAAGGCATGCTAGGATTAAAGGTGTGTGGCCCAGTGCACCTGGCTGGGGAACTTTCAGGAGTGGCCAGACCAGCAGGACAGCAGTTCAAGCTAGAGAGGTATGTTTGCTTCCTATGAGGAGGAAGGGGGTGGGAGGATAGGAACTTACTGCAGGAACACAGTAAAGCCCATTAGCTATCCCAGACTGCCCTCTCCCACCCCTGGAGGCAAGAAACAGGGCTAGCCCAGGCCATTCTGGGTTCTCCACCCAAACCAGACCAAGATATACACATGCCTGCCTCTGTCTCCCGAGTGCTGGGAGAAAGTTTGAAAACCAAAGGAAATATCAAATATTTTTAGGGTACCTAAGTTATACTATTAAAATATTTATATTTCTGATCAGGTGCACCAGAATAAAATCTCACTAAGTATGAGGGAGGGCTTAAGGCATGTACACCCTCCAAATAGGTTCCTACCCATTAGCTGAACTGAAGTTCCATAGTTTTAGAAAGACTCAAACACACATCCAAAGCATCAGAAGCCTGGGGTGAGAGGGCTGCTCTAACATCTTAAAGTGATCACAATAATTTTATATGATGCTTTCATCCAATGGAGGCTAAAAGCATGGAGTGAACTACAGTTTTCTTGAGTTCAATTCACCCAGTTCTCTGAGACCAAGTCTTCCATAAATAAACACAAACATACAGCATGCAGGAGGGACCGCCTGCCAGATCAGCAAGGAGGGCACAGACCCAGGGAAGTCCCTTTGCCTCCCAGATGCAGACCATTCTGGAGATCAGCTCCTATAATGCACCCTAAGAAGCCATACATCACCTGACTGATCCAGGTGCCAGACCCCCAAAATGGGTCTTTAGCAGAGAACACAAAGTTGACATGTGTGCACTCTAGGGAGATCAGGAATCCCCAAGCTCCAATGATCTCCATTCAAGTCAGACCAAGATTCCTGACTAAATGCTGATGAAATTTTACTTGCTAGCAAAAAGAAGTTTATCTCTGGTCCTTTGACATAGAGTCTCCTTGTAGGAGCTGGGTGGAAACTCACCAAAACAGACCAAATGGGCTGACCTTGAACTCACAAAGAACTGCCTGCCTCCACCTCCCAAGGTCTGGGATTAAAAGTATGTGCCACCATGCCCAGAACAAGAGCCAATCCACGAATTCATTCCCAGCCCTGAAGGCAAGTTAGTATATTGAATCAGGAATACATCCATCCACCCAGAGAATCTGGCCCCCAGAGGTCTAAAAATAAAGCACTTCCTTAAGGAAAACATGCAGCTTTGTAGGGAAAAATCCTCCAATTCCAAGCGATATATAATATATATATATATAATATATATATAATATATATGATATAGCAATACAAGTGGGAGAGAACAAAAATCAAACACAATAAACAAAAAAAGTAGAAAGCAAACACAAACCAAAAAGTCATCTAAAAAATAGAATCTTTAAGCAGTCAACTCAGAGGCTAACTCCCATAAACAATTACCATCTGTTGTGAAGCACTCGATAGAAAGATATCTCCAGCATCCAAATTTTAGGCCTTTAAATGCATTTTTAAATATCCATATTTTAAAGTTTGCGTGTTCGTATCTAGTCTGGCATACCAAAACAAATGATTCTGTTCACAGAAAGGATGGAAACTTGAAGTGGCCACTTGGTTTGACAGAACTAACATGAGACAATTGCAATGACCGAATTATAAGCACACAGGAAAACTTAGATGCATGACGAGCTACGTGAATCTTAGACACAGGGAAGAACAGTTACCATAAACACAAGACATAGTTATGGCCTTTAAATCTGGAAAAAGCTGGCTCCCTTTCTTCCCCTGTAGCCTGCAGTAGGAAATTCAGAGGCTCACGTGGCTTTGGGTGGGGCAGGGCCCAAGGGGAGTCTGTAAATTTTCCAGCAGAGCAGGGGTCAGGTTTGGTGGCAGCTGGGGACCCCTGAGCCAAAGGGGAGGTTGGGCTAAGAGGCCCAGCCAAGGGGCCACCACCATCCCAGATCCTATAAAGTTTTGAGGGCTGTGTGGCCCTGGTGATAAGGACTCTCCACTGGGGTTGCAGAAGAAAGGAGCACAGCCACTCAGGAGGACTGTGGATGAGCTCTTGCCAGGCAATGATATAGGGCTGCTGACCTGGATGCCCAGGGTCTCCGAGAACAGCCTGAAAAACTCAATTAACAAGCTGTTTATCAAAAGAGCCTTCTGATGGCCATTCAACCCTTGAGGAGGTTGGCCATTTCAATTCACATAGGGTCCAGAGTCTCCCAAGGGAGAGTCTGCCAGACCATTCATTAGCCTTCCTGAAATCCTTAATGGTCAAGGACCAGGGACAAAGGAGTGGGAGTAGATTTAGAATTACCCATTTTGAGATCTCAGAGAATGAAAATGAAAGCAATCTCAGAGAAAGTGAAAGCCACAGGCAACAGATCAAAGAAAACAATAAAGACTAAGCAGACATGAAGAGAAGAAACGCTGAGTGCATGGGGCCAACCCCCTGTCTGTGCCAGAACCAAAAGTCTAGACCCCTTGCCTGGATTCCAAATTGCTGAGGCTAACCACCTGATGGTACTCTACCAGTGGAGAGTTGGAGAGTCCCCCTTCTCTGAGCTCAAGGAGCGAGACTATGTCCAGTTTCTCCTAACCGAGGCCCCCAGACCAAAAACTCAAGTTTAAGCAGAATCAAAGTGAAATACTTTCTTACCTAAAAGACATGGCTGGCCAAATGACTCTAGTCCCTCTGGTGGTCTTTGGGGGATCCCTGACTAGTCCCCAAGATGTTATGTTATGGTCTGGGGGTTCCCCTCAAATTGTAAAGTTGCAGCAGAGAGACCAGTCTTAACCACGTGGAGTTTTATAGGAGGGTTTAATTTAATTATTACACTGGGCCAACACCCAACTCGGGAGGAGTGTGGCCTAATTTAGTTATTTTATTATTATTATTTTATGTGTGTGAGTGTACTGTCTGCATATAGGTTGGTGCACCAGTGCAATGCTATGGAGGTCAGAAGAGGACGTCAGATTCCCCTGGAACTGGAGTTAAAGACGGTTCTTAGCCACCAAGTGGATGCTGGGAATCGAACCCTGGTCCTCTGCAAAAACAGTCGGTGCTCTTAACCGCTGAGCCATCTCTCCAGCCCCAGTTATTTTTAACACAGCTCTATGAATACACTAAAGTCCATAAAACTGGGTATTTTAAGTATGTGAAGCATTAAGTACATGCATTATTATATCAATATCTCCACCATAATATCACAAGAATATATGTGTTACAAATGTTTTATTACTTGTTTGGTCTAGTTTCCATAAAGAAAAATATGTGCAAACATATTAAGAGATATTATCTTAAAATAGGAATGTGATAATAACTAAACCATTCTAGGAATATTTTGAATTTTTTCTGGAAGGAAACCTGTGTAATATATGCTAACTGGCCCATCCTTATATAGGTTTAAAGTAAAAGTCAGTAAAAATATCATTAGTCAGACTTCGTTGATCAGTATTTCATTAGCTATCAGTAGAGCTGATCAAATTGATCAGAGACCTAACACATGTCAATTCACTTGTAGAAAGACAATTCAAATGCCCTGGGTTGTGGAGTCACCTAAACTTGAGCCATGGATCATGTTGACAAATGGAAGAACAGTCCAAGGAGAGAGAGAGGGAGGAAACAGGACTGAGTGGGGAGGGTAGGGTACTGGGGAGAGAGACACAGAGAGGTGGGAGGGGAAGGAGGTTACGCCAGGAAGTACATGGGCGTTTCGGCGGGGCAGGCCCAGCCGGAAGGCAAGGGAGGAAGAGGGAGCAGAAGAAGCCAGCCACCCAAGAAAGCGGGACCCCAGAGGGCGAAAAAGAAAGCACGTCCGGAAGGGAAAAACAGAGTCTTAGGGAAAAAAGTCCCCAAGGTCAAGCGATATAATAGTAGAGTAATAATATAGAGAGTAGTATATATGAGATAGCAATACAAGTGGGAGAGAACAAAAAACGACAACAATAACAAAAAAAGTAGAAAGCAAACACAAACCAAAAAGTCATCTAAAAATAGAATCTTTAAGCATGTCAACTCAGAGGCTAACTCCCATAAACAATTACCATCTGTTGTGAAGCACTCGATAGAAAGATATCTCCAGCATCCAAATTTTAGGCCTTTAAATGCATTTTTAAATATCCATATTTTAAAGTTTGCGTGTTCGTATCTAGTCTGGCATACCAAAACAAATGATTCTGTTCACAGAAAGGATGAAACTTGAAGTGGCCACTTGGTTTGACAGAACTAACATGAGACAATTGCAATGACCGAATTATAAGCACACAGGAAAACTTAGATGCATGACGAGCTACGTGAATCTTAGACACAGGGAAGAACAGTTTACATAAAACACAAGACATAGTTATGGCCTTTAAATCTGGAAAAAGCTGTGCTCCCTTTCTTCCCGTAGACCTGCAGTAGGAAATTCAAGGCGCATCACGTGGCTTTGGGTGGGGCAGGGCCCAAGGGGAGTCTGTAAATTTCCAGCAGAGCAGGGTCAGGTTTGGTGGCAGCTTGGGACCCCTGAGCCAAAGGGGAGGTTGGGCCAAGAGGCCAGCCAAGGGGCCACCACCATCCCAGATCCTATAAAGTTCTGAGGGCTGTGTGGCCCTGGTGAAACAAGGACTCTCCACTGGGTGCGAAGAAAGAGGCACAGCCACTCAGGAGGACTGTGGATGAGCTCTTGCCAGGCAATGATATAGGGCTGCTGACCTGGATGCCCAGGGTCTCCGAGAACAGCCTGAAAAACTCAATTAACAAGCTGTTTATCAAAAGAGCCTTCTGATGGCCATTCAACCCTTGAGGAGGTTGGCCATTCAATTCACATAGGGTCCAGAGTCTCCCAAGGGAGAGTCTGCCAGACCATTCATTAGCCTTCCTGAAATCCTTAATGGTCAAGGACCAGGGACAAAGGAGTGGGAGTAGATTTAGAATTACCCATTTTGAGATCTCAGAGAATGAAAATAAAGCAATCTCAGAGAAGTGAAAGCCACAGGCAACAGATCAAAGAAAACAATAAAGACTAAGCAACATGAAGAGAAGAAACGCTGAGTGCATGGGGCCAACCCCCTGTCTGTGCCAGAACCAAAAGTCTAGACCCCTTGCTGGATTCCAAATTGCTGAGGCTAACCACCTGATGGTACTCTACCAGTGGAGAGTTGGAGAGTCCCCCTTCTCTGAGCTCAAGGAGCGAGACTATGTCCAGTTTCTCCTAACCGAGGCCCCCAGACCAAAAACTCAAGTTTAAGCAGAATCAAAGTGAAATACTTTCTTACCTAAAAGACATGGCTGGCCAAATGACTCTAGTCCTCTGGTGGTCTTTGGGGGATCCCTGACTAGTCCCCAAGATGTTATGTTATGGTCTGGGGGTTCCCCTCAAATTGTAAAGTTGCAGCAGAGAGACCAGTCTTAACCACATGGGAGTTTTTATAGGAGGGTTTAATTTAATTATTGACACTGGGCCAACACCCAACTCGGGAGGAGTGTGGCCTAATTTAGTTATTTATTATTATATTTATGTGTGTGAGTGTACTGTCTGCATATAGGTTGGTGTCACCAGTGCAATGCTGGTGGAGGTCAGAAGAGGACGTCAGATTCCCCTGGAACTGGAGTTAAAGACGGTTCTTAGCCACCAAGTGGGTGCTGGGAATCGAACCCTGGTCCTCTGCAAAAACATTGGTGCTCTTAACCGCTGAGCCATCTCTCCAGCCCAAGTTATTTTTTAACACAGCTCTACGAATACACTAAAGTCCATAAAACTGGGTATTTTAAGTATGTGAAGCATTAAGTACATGCATTATTATATCAATATCTCCACCATAATATCACAAGAATATATGTGTTACAAATGTTTTATTACTTGTTTGGTCTAGTTTCCATAAAGAAAAATATGTGCAAACATATTAAGAGATATTATCTTAAAATAGGAATGTGATAATAACTAAACCATTCTAGGAATATTTTGAATTTTTTCTGGAAGGAAACCTGTGTAATATATGCTAACTGGCCCATCCTTATATAGGTTTAAAGTAAAAGTCAGTAAAAATATCATTAGTCAGACTTCGTTGATCAGTATTTCATTAGCTATCAGTAGAGCTGATCAAATTGATCAGAGACCTAACACATGTCAATTCACTTGTAGAAAGACAGTTCAAATGCCCTGGATTGTGGAGTCACCTAAACTTGAGCCATGGATCATGTTGACAAATGAGATACAATTCAAAACAATGACCAAAATCAGTCAGAAGAGTAAGAATAAGGACAATGATAGACAAATATGAATGGAATGCACTACAAGAAATAAAATTATCATCACATAACAGTTTGCTGTATAGCACCTGTCCCAATACCAAAAGAAAAGAAAAGAAAAATCTAGTATACTGAAACAATACAGAAAAAAACTTTTTCTTTTTTAAAATTTTTTTATTAATTTTATTTATTTCTGTATGTGTATGAGGTGAACTGTCTGCATGCATAGGTCCCTTGGCACCCAGGTCGAGCAATGCCCGGAGGTCAGAAGAGGGTCTCGGATTCCCCTGGAACTGGAGTTCTCCTGGAATTGGGAGCTTCAGACGGTTCTCAGCCGCCATGTGGGTGCTGGGGAATCAAGCCCCCGAGGTCCCTGTAAGGGCGGTTCGGCGCTCCTAACGCTAGGGCAACATCTCTCCAGCCCAGAAAAGAAACTTTTCTAACATGCTTATATTTGTTTAAAGAAAGACAGTAACTATCCATCTGTGGCATATAATGTCATATTGCAAAGGTGAAGTTACTCTGGATTTGGTGAGATCTTATTTAACATATGCACCTTCAGCCTGCCAGTGACACATACTATGGAGTTACCAGAATGTGGAAGATTGATACCAGAATATCTATTATCAACTCTATACAACAAAATAGAGAAGACGATATAATGCAGTAGAAAATAGAAAGGAAATGGCATTAGGTAAGAAGGAGCACTACAACATTTACATCCCCACCGCATTAGTTACTTTTCTATTGGTGTGATAAGAGTCCAGACTTAGGCACCTTACAGAAGGAAGATTTTTATTTGGCTTCTGAATCCAAATAGTTATAGTCCACAATGGGCAGGGGAGCTGGTAACAGAAATGCCCCAGAAGAAAGCCACAAGATCACATCTTCAGGCACAGGCAGCAGAGAGGACGGAAGCAGGTCATTTACTTTAAGAACTCCAAAACGAACTGCCTTCAGTGACGTGCTTCCTCCAGCATGGCCACACCTCCTTCAGGTTCTATGATCTCTCCAAACAGTAACCACAAACTGTGGACAAGTGTGTTAAATGCTTGGAGCAGATGGAGATGTTCTCATTCAAACCAGCATGCCCATGAAATGACAGAATGCAGCAAGTTATTTTAATTTACTGATCACATCTGACAGCTAACTATAGACACATTTACAGTTTTCAAGATATTTCACCCTGTCTCATTAGACTCATTCTAAGGTGGAGATTTTGGAACATTTCATAGGAATAACAAGATTTGCCAAGATTTTTGTTTCTGCACTGAAGCAGTAAGTAGCACTCCAGAGGGAGGACTGTCAGTGGGAATGCAAACAAACCCAAAGGCGGGAAAGAGAAAGTTGAAGATGGGCCGCAGCTCCTATCACCATACATGTTATGATCCGTACAGGAATATTGTAATCTGTCAGAACTACAAAATTTAAGTATTATACTGGTGTCATTAAGTTTTAACAAATGGATGTGGCTTCGATTTATGTTTATTTCCATGTACATGAGGTAAGAGTACGGTATTTCTTTCTTTTCCTGTGGAGTAATTTCGCTTGTGCATAGCATGAAAGCAAAGCTTAACAGTCTGGTACGTATGAATACAAATACACAGTATGTATTAGATCTCCTTTTTTTCAACATTTAATGAAATAGATAGGACTTGCCGTAGACACAACTAAAGTTCACAGAATTAGAGATTTTTCCAATACCCAAAATGTTTTTCAGATTATCGCTCTATTTAAACAATGCCTTCATTCTGCCATGCCTAGGCAATTGTTTCACATAATTGAACAAGTTAAGCTTTCATTTATTCCCTTCTTTCCTTTCCTCTCCAATCCTTCCCTCCTATCTTGCCTCCCTCTTCTTCAAGATCATTACCTTTCTTCTAATCTAATTGTGTCTTCCTTCTGCTTTCAGTATTCAGGCATTTACATTAACAAAGTGAGACAAATGCAACTAAACTAAGTACCTATCACGGATGGTTCCATCAAGCTCTTCATACCACTAATAGGACAATAGCTAGGATACCATTGCTAACAACACAATTGAATTCCACAAACTGTCCTTAAATAAATTCAGAAATTGACTATGTCCTCACATAGCAGTTAATAGAATGGTATGCTAAACATTTAAACATCAATTTTTTCAGAGAGTTCTGATCTATGCGACTAGGCTACCATTGTTATTTTTGCATAGTAAAGATAGATCTAATATCCAACAATTCAGAAGCTTTTAAGTGAATTCTGAAATGTGGGCCTAACATAAAAGTTCATTACTATGTGTTTATAGTACACAATTCTATTCATAATATAGATGCATTGTTTATTCTGCTTGCCATTTAGAACCTGTAAAATAATGACCCAGTTAAGGTAATTAAATGTTGAATTACTAGTGGAATCATGTGGAATTATTGTAGTTATACTGAGTGAGTTACTGATATTAATGTCTGTTATTTACCATAGTACATGAGGTAAAGAGTATGAACGGCATTATTTTTAAATGTTACCTTTCTCATTGCAATTTAAATTTTTCGAGAAACATTTCTTTAGGACTATGTCGGGATATACTCGTAAATCTTAAATGATAACAATGATTGTCTCTGTTGTTTCTGTTGAATAATAAATATTTTTGCATAATAGACTTTGGCTGAGAAATTTACATAAAGAGGTATGGAACTAGCGATACAAGTCATGGATGTAAGAGATTTTCAGTTTTAAATGGGAATTTACATTATCAGCTCATATATTTAAGACTCATTTGCATTAGGCTAGCACTTGTTTTATGTACAGGTTCTCCATTTACTTTCTCCTCTTCCTTCTCCTCCTCTCTCCTCTGTTCCCGCCGCTCTCCAATCTCTCCCGTCTATGCAATTTGCTTCCATTCTCTTCAGAAACATTGTATATCAAGAATCATAAAACACTGGAGTGCTTATAAAGTAAGCTCATGTGACAGTAGGGACCAGCAAGCAGCTATATACAAGCTTAATAAAGATAAAATCTCTCTTTATAGGTTAAATACGCTGCTGAAATCATTATTTGCATATAAAGGATATTTTCAGGTAAAAACAATAAAATAGGAATGTTAATAATGTTAAATAATTAGTCGTTAATAGTTATTTAATGCATTGGTTATTGTGGTTACATTTTCTAGGTACTTAATAGCCAGTTGGAATTGACGTGGATCAATTGAATACTGTGCATGAATAGAGTTCCTGGATATGTGAAAAGACCAGAAACAGAATAAAGTTTACTGTTCATTACCAACTTTTGGCTTTATTGAGTCCAGGAAAGTATCCTCTGAGAAACACTATTGTTCATTTCTATAAAAAAAAAAAATTGGCTGGAGGAGCTCATGAAGAGTGAGGGGCAGAGCTAATTCGACAGGCTAGTGATGAAATACTATAGTCAGCCTAGAGAGATCAATTTCTAGGGGGCAGGAGGTGAACCCTCCATGATCCGCTCATCAGGCAATAAGCATATCACCGAACCTTCCAGATATAAGTGAGCCCAACACAAACATACCTAACACACACAAGTTACAAACCACAAATATAACATGTCTGAAACAACTGGTCCACAGTAGTATATATTTATGCAAAATATCACTCAAGTATTTCAAATAACAGGTGTTTTAAAAATAACATTGTGCCCTTTTGTCAGTTGTTAAATATTTTTTAATGATAGACTAGGTGGAGACTATCACCTGTGATCTAAAAATGGTAATTCTTTCTTTCTCTTTAATTTTTAATCATGCACCTGTGTGATGCGGTTATGTGAATGGAGAGAAAGAACTATCAAATTAAAATCCACTTGCCTAATCTCTGAACAGAAATCTAATAAGCCAGGAGCAAAGCTGACCTTCATTATATTTAGAAAATAGTAATTGATGAATACTGGGAGTTGCATGACCTTTTGCAGGTACTTTGAAAAACAATGATTATTATAAAGAATAAAACTCAAAATGGGTAATTTCTATGTGGAAACAGTTAACTGTTACTTCTTAGTAGAAATCTCCCCTTTAAAACTCTTGAACAAATTGTTTTCATTATTGTGATGACAGGAAAATTCTGAAGGAGCACACTGAGCATAGAGGGTTCCTTTTTACATCTATCAGTCAGGGTTCAAAACCACTTTACACATGCAAACACACATATAGGATAATATACACAGACATATACTCAGATAATCACCTTAGTGTATGCTAAACATAATGTTTCATGTTAGGGTTAGCTACAGTGTATGGAAGCATATACTCAGATTGGATAGCCGAGGGAGACACTCGTGAGCAGGTATTTATGGGTCAATCTTGAGGTAGACAGCATTATTTAAAGAGTTTGATTTTTTTATGCCTCAGCCCTTCCACTCTTTACATAAGGCTGTCTGTATTTACAGAAACATAAACCCTAGTTGGTGTTTGTATACACTGGAATTACATGCCCATTGACACATGTGACTAATCTAGCATAACCCGAGTAAATCGGCAGCAGCATGCTGGGATAGGTACTAGAAGGGCCTCACTTGTTTAAGAACAGATAATTATGGCAAAGTCCATAAAAAACTAGGATGGTGTTGTGTGTGGTGATGTTAGTGTGGTATGAGTGTGCTGATTGATAGTTCGTCCAAACACACAGCTAGTCCTGTCTGGATCTTTCTGTATGTACCCGCCAGTCATATATTGTTTATTTAATCAAACAACCAAAAGATAAATTAGAGAGGCTTTTTTCTATTGTTTTTCTCTTTCAAATATCATTTATAAATATTAAGTTCTTGGCAACTTGTCAACCAGGAAGGAAGCCTTTTATGTGTATTTTCCCAAAGTAAGTATTTTTCCACATCTTTATTTCTTCTCTAGAGTCTGCAGTGCCCTAAACTTTTCCTTAAATATTCTAGCCGTTCCATATGAAAAAGGATGGGGAAATGATTTTTAAGTACTTTCAGTCCTTAATACCACAGGGATAGCTAATAATGGGGAATACATGCAATAAATGATGAATAATCAGTACAAGAAAGTGGAAGGATGCTTTGATATGGAGAGAACAGGTTGGGTGCCATAAAATGATTAGTAGCAACACTTAATTGCTTTTCTTGCAGAGTTGTATTTTTTGTTAATTATTTCCATGCTCTTATGTAGACGAATGTATTGCTGCATGCAAGCTGGCACTGCGCAATGGCGGAGTCGGGCGGATTCCCCTGGGCTGGAGTGCTTGGGTGAGTCAGACGGTCAGGAGGTGGCTGGGATGACGGTCTTGAAGAGCGGTGGCTTCCCTAGCATCTCTCACCCAGACATTATGAAGATAAACATGTAGCAGATCCAACGCAGGAGGGCAAGAAGGGGAAGGCCGTTACTAATAAATAACAAACCAATATAAAGCAGAGAGTGTGAACACTTTGCTTATCAAAATACATTCCCAGGTCAAGTTTTATATATAGATTGATTTGAATTTTTTATTGATTCTTCTTTTTCTGCTTTACATTTACTATTTTTGATTAATTGTTTTCTGTGACAACTTCAGGGAGTTGATCTGGAAAATTTTGAAATACTCTCATTGTTCCCAAAGGGAAAAAAAACAATCACTCAACGCAAACACTTTGTGTCCATGTATAATTCCTCAATTTAACTTCAAGAAATGTTTAATGCATTTCCATAGATACCATGGTTTATTGCATTTTTCTAGCCAGGAGTATATTTAAAGGAAGCTGAAAGTAGTTTGTCTTTTGTGTCAAACAGAAAATAGTTAGTCCCTTTGTCTTTGCGTGGATCATGAAGCAGTTATCAAAAAGATTACAAAAACAGAATGCTGTATAAGTGGTGAACCCCAGAAGAGAATGCCTCCTGGCCTTCTACCATAATAAGGCAATCTGAAGAAAGAGGCCATTGAAGGAGTCTACCCAATTCTCAGCTCATCAAAATAATCGGCATTGAAAACTAGAACATTTGTAGTTCAGATGTTTGGATTATGATATAAAAATAGTTATTACAAATCTCATAATATTGTCTACCACACATGGCCAGAAGCTGATTTTAAAAGATACATGGCATTATGTGGCTGAGTATCTTGTGGGCTGAATCCAGATCTTAAAGTGTAGTTTGGAGCTTATCAGGTGATATTTATGGCTACATTGTTAGAGGGGGACTTATAAGGTCTTCCGTTAGTGATTAGTTCAACAGAATTCAAACTTTTATAGATCAAAGGATTTGCTCTGTTTCATTTGGGTTTTATTATTATTTCATTCCTTTCCTTTAGATTGTTTTTGCACACGATTGGCTAATAGTTCACCAAGTTCGTTTGCCCAACCTGCTATAACTCTAGTTCCCCTCAAGTTATTGCTTACAGTTAGAAATTTCCTGAAGGCTCTTGATAATTGACTGAAGAAGGAAGATTTTAATTGTTTTCTTCTAAAAGTATAGTAAATGAGGGTTTGCCACTTTGGCTTATGGGTTTCTAAATAGGAAAATGCTGTAATTTGCAAGCATATATATTTTTTAGTTAATATATCATGAATAATTATATCATTACCCTAATCAATGAATATTTGAGGGAAAAGCAAGGGACAGGCATTCTGGCATAGATTATTTGCCACTTTGAATTTCTGGCGTTCTAGCATAGGTCTGTGATTTTATCCCTTAAACACATCTTGGAAATAATTGATCTCAAATATTTCCTTTCATAATTAATTACTTCTAGCATTTCAATATTTCATTATATGCATTAAATACACATTGTTAGGTATTAGCAACCACAAAACAACCATTGCATGAGAGCTGTACATTTGGTTAGGTTAGAATGTGAAAGCTAAAGTACACATTTCCTAGTTAAATACTAGGAGAAAGAGATAAAGAAGTTAAACACAAAAATTTTTAAAAAAAAAGACAAATATTTTTTAAATGATCAACAAATTGCCACTTAACAATGGCATACCCTTCATAGATATAATATCATTCAAAAATATTACATTGGTGTCAGTTTCCTTAATTGAGAAAAGAATATGGTATTCTCAGGAAAATATATACATAAATGAGAAATTAAAGATCTAATTTTGCAATTAAGAATTGCATTCTAACTGGTTTCATACAAATTTCAAACAGTACACACCAGAGTAAGAATATATATATATATTTATATATATATAGGATAATATAAATATATAGTATAAAGAAGATCGGTGAAATGCAGTACAATATCTAAATCTTAGATTCAGAGCTGGGGAGCTGGAGCAGCAGCGAGTAATGCTTGCTTTGCAAGCCTGACACCCAGAGTCCATCTCTGGAATCCCCATAAAAATGCAGAAACTGTGGTACTAACCTGTAATTCGGACAGATGGAAGTAGTGTTGGGTTAGTCCTTGGGGGTCTACAGGTCTTGGGGTAGCTCTACTGGAGAGAAGCTGAGAGAACATCAGAGCCTGTCTCAAAAAGTGAAATGTGAAAACCAACTCCCCAAATGTATGATGCCTCCGAACCTCCACACTACCTGTATCCTCATACTCAAACACATCTATACTGAAATACATACATAACAACTACATACATACATACATAATACATAAAATATACACATACATAGTTTTACATCTTGACAGGATACCATCCATCCTCATGCACACCCTATGGGACCACACACTAATTGCCTCTTGCATCTTCTTCCTGAGTGGCTGCTGTTTCCTGTAGTCCCTGTACCTGACTGAACAAGGGAGATCCCCATGGAATCCAGCCTCTATGCTCCTTTTTCTCTATAACATTCCTTTCTTTTCTTGAGTTGATAAACTCCTTTTCATTTCTAGATGGTATCATGGAAGTAACTGCCTCAAAGCAGTTACTGTTTGTCCCCTGAAGAAAGGATTTCATCTTGTTTTTCAGAGATCTTGTAATTGACTCATTAGGTTCATTTTATTTCATGCAAATGGAATGCCATGTGTGCTTGTACACTTCGTTACTATGTGTTTAGTACATAGCACAGATGGAGATAAACAGTTGTTGAATGATATAAAGGCAGAATGACTGTTGTATTATAGTAAGTGTGCAATTTTCACTGAGCAGATAATGTATTTTACTCTGTCTGTGGAGCAAAATGTCATGCATTTTATTTCCATGTTGTTCCTACATCATGGTATGACTATAAAAATGTTTTAAAAGCCTGTGATCATGGGAGGTCTCTATCTTTTACTGATCAAGGATTAAAAGTAAATGTTACTGAAATATGTCCAGAAACATGGAATCATTATTTTAGGAAGAGTGTTTTTCCTCTCTTCTTTTTGTTCAATTAATGAAGCATTTTTTTATATTTTGCTGTGATGATTGTCGTTACCATGTGGGTGCTGGCGATCCGGTCGGTAGAGCTTCCTAACCGTAGGACCTCAGAAATAAGACATTGTTATCAGTCGCTGTGTGCTCACTTTCTCCTTTAGCTTTAATTAAGTGAATTCAGTTAAAGAGGCTTTAAGAAATGTTTTAATCACAAACATATAAGAATGCCTTGATTCCCTAGAGAGACATGTCTTAAGTTTTCTGATTGTATTTAAGCACAAACGGTTACGCCCACAACGACACACACACACAACACACACACAACAACAGCCACACACACCACAATGGATTTTACCTCCCCGAATCACTTGGTATAATATTTAGTCACTGGTCATTGTTCCCCAGGAATTACTTGGCTGGAAACACAGAGGAGCAAAACATTTATTACATGAAGTGAAAGTGCTCCTCATACTGAATTTATCGAAAACACTGTTAGCAGACAAGAATCTGCAAGAGAGGCACTTCTAATTAGAGACTGAGAGCACTCTGCAGGGAATTTTCCAGACTATTTTGAGGTTAACTTCTCTCATGTTGCTCAGTTTGAGTGCTCTCCTTTCATTGTACACATGGAAATTCTGTAGTTTTCATCCTCTAAAAAATTTCTAAAAAAGCACTGTATCATTGCATTATTGTTTATAAATTTGAGTTCTCTATGCTTTTTTTTTTTTCCTGGACATGAAGTAGTTACTGATTAAGCAAAAGTATGCAAGTCTGGACAAAAATAATGTCTCTTCTCTCTCCCCCTCGTCTCTCTTCACTTTTCTTCTCTTTCTCTGGTTCTCAGTATGCCCATATGTGTGCAGGTACTACCTAGCCATATTGGAACCAAGGTCAATTTCCCACCTCAGTTTTCAGCGAACATTATTCACAGAACCGAAGCTTACCATTGGGTTACAATGGCTTGCCAGCAAACCCCGACATCCATTCCACAATGCTTTGTTTGNGAGATACAATTCAAAACAATGACCAAAATCAGTCAGAAGAGTAAGAATAAGGACAATGATAGACAAATATGAATGGAATGCACTACAAGAAATAAAATTATCATCACATAACAGTTTGCTGTATGACCTGTCCCAAACAAGCCAAAGAAAAGAAAAGAAAAATCATTAGCTACTACTGGAAAAGCCACAAAATACAGAAAAGAAACTTTTTCTTTTTTTAAAATTTTTTTTATTTAATTTATATTTTCTGGTATGTGTATGAGTGTACTGTCTGCATAGAGTCTGTGCACCCATGTCGTGGCAATGCCGGGAGGTCAGAAAGGGTCTCGGATTCCCGCTGGAACTGGATGTTCTCCTGGAATTGGAGCTTCAGACGGTTCTCAGCCGCCATGTGGGTGCTTGGGGATCGAACCCGGGTCTCTGTAAGAGCGGTCGGCGCTCTTAACTGCTAGGCCATCTCTCCAGCCCAGAAAAGAAACTTTTTCTAACATGCTTATATTTGTTTAAAGAAAGACAGTAACTATCCATCTGTGGCATATAATGTCATATTGCAAAGGTGAAGTTACTCTGGATTTGGTGAGATCTTATTTAACATATGCACCTTCAGCCTGCCAGTGACACATACTATGGAGTTACCAGAATGTGGAAGATTGATACCAGAATACTATTATCAACTCTATACAACAAAATAGAGAAGACGATATAATGCAGTAGAAAATAGAAAGGAAATGGCATTAGGTAAGAAGGAGCACACAACATTTACATCCCCACCGCATTAGTTACTTTTCTATTGGTGTGATAAGAGTCCAGACTTAGGCACCTTACAGAAGGAAGATTTATTATTTGGCTTCTGAATCCAAATAGTTTAGTCCACAATGGCAGGGGAGGCATGGTAACGAGAAATGGCCCCAGAAGAAAGCCACAAGATCACATCTTCAGGCACAGGCAGCAGAGAGGGACTGGAAGCAGGTCATTACTTAAGAACTCTGCAAAAACTGCTGCCTTCAGTGATGTGCTTCCTCCAGCAGGCCACACCTCCTTCTATTCTATGATCGTCTCCAAACAGTAACCACAAACTGGGGAACAGTGTTTAAATGCTTGGAGAGGATGGAGATTTCTCATTCAAACCAGCATGCCCATGAAATGACAGAATGCAGCAAGTTATTTTAATCTTAGCAACTTTTTCTTTTTTAAAATTTTTTTATTAATTTTATTTATTTCTGTATGTGTATGAGTGTACTGTCTGCATGCAAGTCTGTGCACCCATGTCGTGCAATGCCACGGAGGTCAGAAGAGGGTCTCGGATTCCCCTGGAACTGGAGTTTTCCTGGAATTGGAGCTTCAGACGGTTCTCAGCCGCCATGTGGGTGCTGGGGATCGAACCCGGGTCCTCTGTAAGAGCGGTCGGCGCTCTTAACTGCTAGGCCATCTCTCCAGCCCAGAAAAGAAACTTTTTCTAACATGCTTATATTTGTTTAAAGAAAGACAGTAACTATCCATCTGTGGCATATAATGTCATATTGCAAAGGTGAAGTTACTCTGGATTTGGTGAGATCTTATTTAACATATGCACCTTCAGCCTGCCAGTGACACATACTATGGAGTTACCAGAATGTGGAAGATTGATACCAGAATGATACTATTATCAACTCTATACAACAAAATAGAGAAGACGATATAATGCAGTAGAAAATAGAAAGGAAGTGGCATTAGGTAAGAAGGAGCATACAACATTTACATCCCCACCGCATTAGTTACTTTTCTATTGGTGTGATAAGAGTCCAGACTTAGGCACCTTACAGAAGGAAGATTTTTATTTGGCTTCTGAATCCAAATAGTTATAGTCCACAATGGCAGGGGAGGCATGGTAACAGAAATGCCCCAGAAGAAAGCCACAAGATCACATCTTCAGGCACAGGCAGCAGAGAGGGACTGGAAGCAGGTCATTACTTAAGAACTCTCAAAAACTGCCTTCAGTGATGTGCTTCCTCCAGCATGGCCACACCTCCTTCAGGTTCTATGATCTTCTCCAAACAGTACCACAAACTGGGGACCAAGTGTTTAAATGCTTGGAGCAGATGGGAGATGTTCTCATTCAAACCAGCATGCCCATGAAATGACAGAATGCAGCAAGTTATTTTAATTTACTGATCACATCTGACAGCTAACTATAGACACATTTACAGTTTTCAAGATATTTCACCCTGTCTCATTAGACTCATTCTAAGGTGGAGATTTGAACATTTTATAGGAAAACAAAGATTTGGCCAACAGATTTTTGTTTCTGGCACTGAAGCAGTAAGTACGCACTCCAGAGGGAGGACGTCAGTGGGAATGCAAACACCCAAAGGCGGGAAAGAGAAAGTTGAAGAATCAACGCAAGGCTCTACCTCTATATCAGTACAAATGGGACTACAAACTGAATCTTGTCTTAATTCAAGGTGTGTTCATTTTCTCTGAAGATGATTGTAATTCCTTGCATAGTAAGAAAGCACACGGGATGCATCATACACATTGAGATCTCCCTTCCATATATAGACTTGCCCAACTGTTCCAGTGAGCTTCCAAACCCAAGTCAGGATTGCTGCTTAGCATTCTGGCCTGGATTTTTGCACATCAATTAACAATTAAGAAGATCCCTCACTGACTTGCTAAAGACATGTACTGAACAGAGGCCCTTTTCAGGTGATTCTAGGCTATATCAAGTGAACAGTCAATGCTAACTAGAACAAGTCCTTATACAATTTCCCAGCTCTTCACTACCCTTTTAATAGAAATATTTAATCTCATTGCTATAGGCCAACAAATTGAGATTCAAAACTGTTAAATTTCACATCTACTATAAAGCCTATAGATGTAGCATACATTAGAGCCAGGTGTTTTCAGAGAATTTCTGATCTCTGTCACTTGCTCACCCTCTTCTTTCTTCATGCAAAGATTATTCTACTAGTATCCTGAACAGACAGAGAGTTATGGAGTTCCTGAATCTGTGGGCCGAATTCATATCAAATTCCAGATACATGTTTATGTACTACAGTTTCAGGAAATATTTAGTATTTTAAAATTCTGCTTCCAAGAACTGAAAAAAGACATTTTATTTAAAGTATTCTATAACATGTGGTGTATAGATAGTTATACATGGATGTGAGGCTTACTGATGATTAATGTTTTTATTTACCATGTACAATGAGGTAAAGAGTAAACGGTATTTTCTTTTACTCTTTCCCCCTCAGTGGATGTTAATTTTTCGAAACATTGTGCTTTGAGCCATGTGATATTCAAAGTTAAATAAAACATGTTCTTGTTGTTACGTATGAAATACAAAAGTAAAGTATATTGTTTGATATAGTATTTACACTTTTGTGTGTCAGAACATTTAACATGAAAATGAGGATATGGAAATCTTAACGCCGTTGACTACAAACTAAAAGTCATGGAAATTGTAAGAGAATTTTTCAAGTTTAAAATGTTTTATTTATAATCAAATTATATCAGCTCATATTTATAACTTAAAATGACCTTCATTCTGCCACTTAGAGCCTAAGGGCACATTGTTTTTTCACATACTTGTAACAAGGTTCCTTCCTCCATTTTTCACTTTCTCCCTTCCTTCCTTCCTTCCTTCCTTCCTTCCTTCCTTCCTTCCTTCCTTCCTTCCTTCCTTCCTTCCCTCCTTCCTTCCTTCCTATCTTCCCTTCTCCCTTCTTAATTTCTAATTTTTGTGTCTTCCAATTCTGCTTTTTCAGATTTAAGCATTTGTGACATTTAAAGTTAACATTTAAAGTGAGGAAAATGCAGCTAAATTAAATATCTACATGGGAGTGGCTTATACAAGCTCATAAGCTCATAGTGACAAAGCTAGGGAAACCAGCAACAGCAGCCATATTAATTCCACAAACATGGCTGCCTTAAATAAAAGAAGTATAGGAAAATATGTATATGTCTCCTCTATTCATAGGCAGTTAATAGTTAATGCGCTTTGCTGAAACATTTAAATAACATTCAATTCTTTTTCAGACAGATATGGAAAAGGGAAATGTTATAGTTTGCAGGTAAGTAAAGATAAAAATCTAATATCAAATTCAACTTTTCAATGAACTATTTTAAATGAAAAATAGTTTATTATATGTAGTTTATAATGTATACTTCTACATTATAATTATTTAATGCATTGCTTTATTGCTTTTGCTTTCATGTTTACTAGGTAACACTTTAAAATAATGGCCCAGTTAAGGTAATTAATGTTGAATTACAGTGGAAATCCAATTGAATTACTTGTGACATGCACATTAATACTAGATGAGTTCACTGTGATTAATGCTGTTAAATAGATACCAGAGGAATTAATATTGATCAGGCAATTATTTTAAAGTGTTACTGTTTATTGCAATTTATACCAACTTCTTTTATTTGAGGAAACCTTTCTTTATTGACAGTGTCCAGGGCAAACTCTGTAATTACCTTGGAAACCTGAGTGAGGAACACATGGATTTGTTCTACTTTTTTCTTTATAAATATATTCATTGCATTTGAGAATTAAGGGCTAGAGAGATGACACAGTGCTTCCCATGAAGAGTGAGGGGCAGAGCTGACATTTCTAGAATCCAAGGACTAGTGAGTGAGTATGAATACTTCTTATAGTCCAGCTCTCAGGAGGAGGAGTCAGGAAATTTCTAGGGCCTGCTGGCTGGCAGGACTGGGTGAAACCGCGAACTCCAGCATAGAAAAGATCCCGCCTCATTTCAGTGGAGGGCAAATGAGGAAAATGGCTCATATCAACTCGAAACCTTCACAGGAATACATACAGGTGAGCACCAACACAAACATACCTACACACACAGTTACAACCACAAATATATACATGTCTGAAACAACTGTCCACATGTAGGTATATATTTATGCAAACATATCACTCAAGTATTTCAATAACAGGTGTTTTAAAAATAACATTGTGCCCTTTTGTCAGTTGTTAAATATTTTTTAATGATAGACTAGGTTGGAGACATATCACCTGTGATCTAAAAATGGTAATTCTTTCTTTCTCTTTAATTTTTAATCATGCACCTGTGTGATGCTGTTATGTGAATGGAGAGAAAGACTATCAAATTAAAATCCACTTGCCTAATCTCTGAACAGAAATCTAATAAGCCAGGAGCAAAGCTGACCTTCATTATATTTAGAAAATAGTAATTGATGATACTGGGAAGTTGCATGAACATTTTGCAGGTACTTTGAAAAACAATGATTAAATTAATAAGAATAAAACTTCAAAAATGAGGTAATTTCTATGTGGAAACAGTTAACTGTTACTTCTTAGTAGAAATCTCCCCTTTAAAACTCTTGAACAAATTGTTTTCATTATTGTGATGACAGGAAAATTCTGAAGGAGCACACTGAGCATAGAGGGTTCCTTTTTACATCTATCAGTCAGGGTTCAAAACCACTTTACACATGCAAACACACATATAGGATAATATACATAGACATATACTCAGATAATCACCTTAGTGTATGCTAAACATAATGTTTTATGTTAGGGTTAGCTACAGTGTATGGAAGCATATACTCAGATTGGATAGCCGAGGGAGACACTCGTGAGCAGGTATTTATGGGTCAATCTTGAGGTAGACAGCATTATTTAAAGAGTTTGATTTTTTTATGCCTCAGCCTTCCACTCTTTACATAAGGCTGGTCTGTATTTACAGAAACATCCCTATTGGTGTTTGTATAACTGAATTACATGCCCTATTGACACATGTAGCTAGCTAGCATAACACCAGAAATCCACAGCATGCTGGGTAGTACTAGAAGGCCTCACTTGTTTACATAATTTCGCACATACTAGTGTGTGTGTGTGTGTGTGTGTGTGTGTGTACACACCTGCCTGTCTGTCTTTCTGTATTTCCCTCATTCATTTTTTATTAATATAATTAGAGAGGCTTATTTTCTATTGTTTTTCTCTTTCAAATATCATTTATAAATATTAAGTTCTTGGCAACTTGTCAACCAGGAAGGAAGCCTTTTATGTGTATTTTCCAAAGTAAGTATGTTTTCCACATCTTTATTTCTTTCTAGAGTCTGCAGTGCCCTAAACTTTTCCTTAAATATTCTAGCCGTTCCATATGAAAAAGGATGGGGAAATGATTTTTAAGTATTTTCAGTCCTTAATACCACAGGGATAGCTAATAATGGGGAATACATGCAATAAATGATGAATAATCAGTACAAGAAAGTGAAGGATGCTTTGATATGGACATGAGAACAGGTTGGGTGCATAAAATGATTAGTAGCAACACTTAATTGCTTTTCTTCATAGTTGTATTTTTTAAACTCAGACACTCTCTTATGAAAGACAAAAGCCATGTATGGCAGAATGCATGAGCTCTGGCAGGGTGGGGGGCAAGAAGGGGGAATGGGTCTAGATTTGACTAAGAAATGTATGAAATACACAAAGCTTCAATAATAAAAAAATTCAGAGAGTGTGAACACTTTGCTTATCAAAATACATTCCCAGGTCAAGTTTTATATATAGATTGATTTGAATTTTTTATTGATTCTTCTTTTCTCTAGGCTTTAACAGATTTACTAGAATTAAATATGTTTTCCAACTTCAGGGAGTTGATCTGGAAAATTTTGAAATACTCTCATTGTTCCCAAAGGGAAAAAAATACAATCACTCAACGCAAACACTTTGTGTCCATGTATAATTCCTCAATTTAACTTCAAGAAATGTTTAATGCATTTCCATAGATACCATGGTTTATTGCATTTTTCTAGCCAGGAGTATATTTAAACTGAAAGTAGTTTGTCTTTGTGTCACAACAGAAAATAGTTATTTCCCTTGTCTTTGCGTGATCATGAAGCAGTGTATAAAAAGATTACAAAAACAGAATGCTGTATAAGTGGTGAACCCCAGAAGAGAATGCCTCCTGGCCTTCTACCATAATAAGGCAATCTGAAGAAAGAGGCCATTGAAGGAGTCTACCCAATTCTCAGCTCATCAAAATAATCGGCATTGAAAACTAGAACATTTGTAGTTCAGATGTTTGGATTATGATATAAAAATAGTTATTACAAATCTCATAATATTGTCTACCACACATGGCCAGAAGCTGATTTTAAAAGATACATGGCATTATGTGGCTGAGTATCTTGTGGGTGAATCCAGATCTTAAAGTGTAGTTTGGAGCTTATCAGGTGATATTTATGGCATACATTGTTAGAGGGGGACTTATAAGGTCTTCCGTTAGTGATTAGTTCAACAGAATTCAAATATTTTATAGATCAAAGGATTTGCTCTGTTATCATTTGGCTTTTTATTATTTCATTCCTTTCCTTTAGTGATTTTTGCACACTATTGGCTAATAGTTCACCAAGTTCTTGCCCAACCTGCTATAACTCTATTCCCCTCAATTATTGCTTACATTAGAAATTTCCTTGAAGGCTCTTGATAATTGACTCAAGAAGGAAGATTTTAATTGTTTCTTCTAAAGTAAGTAAATGAGGGTTTGCCACTTTGGCTTATGGGTTTTCTAAATAGGAAATGCTGTAATTTGCAAGCATATATATTTTTTAGTTTATATATCATGAATAATTATATCATTACCCTAATCAATGAATATTTGAGGGAAAAGCAAGGGACAGGCATTCTGGCATAGATTATTTGCCACTTTGAATTTCTGGCGTTCTAGCATAGGTCTGTGATTTTATCCCTTAAACACATCTTGGAAATAATTGATCTCAAATATTTCCTTTCATAATTAATTACTTCTAGCATTTCAATATTTCATTATATGCATTAAATACACATTGTTAGGTATTAGCAACCACAAAACAACCATTGCATGAGAGCTGTACATTTGTTAGGTTAGAATGTGAAAGTCTAACAGTACAAGCATTTCCAGTTCAGTCCCTTTTTGGAGAGAGATGTAAAACTAATTTTTTATAAGAAATACAGACATTTTCATTAAATGATCAACAAATTGCCACTTAACAATGGCATACCCTTCATAGATATAATATCATTCAAAAATATTACATTGGTGTCAGTTTCCTTATATTGAGAAAAGAAAATGGTATTTCAGGAAAAATATAAATAAAATGGAAATTAAAGATCTAATTTTGCAATTAAGAATTGCATTCTAACTGGTTTCATACAAATTTCAAACAGAGTAAATATTATATATATATATCTAGATATATCTATATATATATATATAATATATTATATAGGATGAGATCTGGTGAAATGCAGTACAATATCTAAATCTTAGATTCAGAGCTGGGGAGCTGGAGCAGCAGCGAGTAATGCTTGCTTTGCAAGCCTGACACCCAGAGTTCCATCTCTGGAATCCCCATAAAATGCAGAAACTGTGGTACTAACCTGTAATTCGGACAGATGGAAGATAGTGTTGGGTTAGTCCTTGGGGGTCTACAGGTCTTGGGGTAGCTCTACTGGAGAGAAGCTGAGAGAACATCAGAGACCTTGTCTCAAAAAGTGAAATGTGAAAACTAACTCCCCAAAGTTGCCCTCCAACCTCCACATACCTGTATCCTCATACTCAAACACATCTATACTAAATACATACATACATACATACATACATACATACATACATACATAAAATATACACATACATAGTTTACATCTTGACAGGATACCATCCATCCTCATGCACACCCTATGGGACCACACACTAATTGCCTCTTGCATCTTCTTCCTGAGTGGCTGCTGTTTCCTGTAGTCCCTGTACCTGACTGAACAAGGGAGATCCCCATGGAATCCAGCCTCTATGCTCCTTTTTCTCTATAACATTCCTTTCTTTTCTTGGTTGATAAACTCCTTTTCATTTCTAGATGGTATCATGGAAGTAACTGCCTCAAAGCAGTTACTTTTGTCCCCTGAAGAAAGGATTTCATCTTGTTTTTCCAGAGATCTTTGTATTGACTCACATTAGGTCATTTCTTTCATGCAAATGGAATTGCATGTGTGCTTGTACACTTCGTTACTATGTGTTTAGTACATAGCACAGATGGAGATAAACAGTTGTTGAATGATATAAAGGCAGAATGACTGTTGTATTATAGTAAGTGTGCAATTTTCACGTGAGCAGATAATGTATTTTACTCTGTCTGTGGAGCAAAATGTCATGCATTTTATTTCCATGTTGTTCCTACATCATGGTATGACTATAAAAATGTTTTAAAGCTGTGATCATGGGAGGTCTCTATCTTTACTGATCAAGGATTAAAAATAAATGTAATGAAATATGTCCAGAAACATGGAATCATTATTTTAGGAAAGAGTTTTTTCCTCTCTCTCTTTTGTTCAATTAATGAAGCATTTGTTTTTTTTTTTTTATTATTTATTTTTGTATGTGTATGAATGTATTGTCGGTTCTTAGCCGCCATGTGGGCGCTGGGGATCGAACCCGGGTCCTCTGTAAGAGCGTCGGTGCTCTTAACCGCTAGGCTATCTCTCCAGCCCCAATTAATGAAGCATTTGTATCCATAGGTATCCCTGCTGTTAAGTGCTTCACTTTCTCCTTTAGCTTTAATTAAGTGAATTCAGTTAAAGAGGCTTTAAGAAATGTTTTAATCACAAACATATAAGAATGCCTTGATTCCCTAGAGAGACATGTCTTAAGTTTTCTGATTGTATTTAAGCAAAACAGGTTACCCCCCAAACACACACACACACACACACACACACACACACGCACACACACACACATGGATTTTACCTCCCGAAACACTTGGTATAATATTTAGTCACTGGTCATTGTTCCCCAGGAATTACTTGGCTGGAAACACAGAGGAGCAAAACATTTATTACATGAAGTGAAAGTGCTCCTCATACTGAATTTATCGAAAACACTGTTAGCAGACAAGAATCTGCAAGAGAGGCACTTCTAATTAGAGACTGAGAGCACTCTGCAGGGAATTTTCCAGACTATTTTGAGGTTAACTTCTCTCATGTTGCTCAGTTTGAGTGCTCTCCTTTCATTGTACACATGGAAATTCTGTAGTTTCATCCTCTAAAAAATTTCTAAAAAAGCACTGTATCATTGCATTATTGTTTATAAATTTGAGTTTCTATGCTTTTTTTTTTTTCCTGGACATGAAGTAGTTACTGATTAAGCAAAAGTATCAAGTCTGGACATAAAATATTCTCTCTCTCTCTCCCCCTCTCTCTCACTTTCTCTCTCTCTTTCTCTGGTTCATGCATGTATGCCCATATGTGTGCAGGTATACCTAGCCATATTGGAACCAAGGTCAATTTCCCACCTCAGTTTTCAGCGAACATTATTCACAGAACCGAAGCTTACCATTGGGTTACAATGGCTTGCCAGCAAACCCCTGACATCCATTCCACAATGCTTTGTTTGCAAGCATGTTCTGCCACACTTGCGTTTTTAGGTGTGTGGGAGGGATCTGCACCCAGTTCATCACACAGTTTGCCCATGCAGCCATGTCCACCAACATACTCTGTATCATCATACTATTCGGGTACAAATGAAGAGGAGGTTGAACATGGCATTTTAAGATCAGGTACAGTTGTGTGTGGAACTGATAAAATAAATTATGTTCTGGCTTTCTATAAGAAATATAATTGTAGATGAAACTGTAATCAAGTTTTAATTATGCATCTCCCACAGCAGTACCCAGTACATATTCAAATCTTGTAAAATTATGCAACAGAATGCTTTAAGATGGATTTGGGTATAACTTTAAATGAAAATAAATGAAAACTACCCAGCTGTGCTTTCTAAAGTGGTCACATGCTCTCTCCTCAAGCAGTGCCGACATCTTTTAGGAATTTGTAACAGTACATTCCTTAAATGAAATAATTCGTGTTGCAAAATCATTAATCTGAATTCATCTACATTCAGATGTGGTTTTGGATCTACACATCTACATTCAGATGTGGTTTTGGATTATTTACAAGTGATCTGCTTGCGATAATCTGTGTTCCTCAGTCAGAGTTTTCAATGTTCCCTTCCGTTCTCTGTTAACATCTTGAAACACTGGTTTATGTTTATTTTCTATACCTCTTTATGGCTCACTTCACATTTTTAGTTCCAAATTCTGGTTTCAGTTTTTCATTATCTTTAACTTTCCTGAATATTTTGGCTTCATGGACTGCTCTTCTCTGCCAACACTTCTTGCTAGAGCACACTGACATAAAACTTTCACAAGTCTCTTACTCTACTTGACCAGTATCTCTTCAACTATCTTTTTCTGCATCATAGGGATTCACAGAACTTTTTTCCATTCGGATTAGAAGATAATTTAATCAAAGTAAAAGCAGGAAATAATGTCTGCTCTCAGAAATGGTAAGAAAACAAAACAAACAACAAACACACAAACAAATTTAAAAAAGTGTTCCAGTTCTCAGTCACATTCCTGGACTCAGAATGCAACTAAGACTTGAAATGAAAATTAGAATCTTAAGCAGAGATAATCCTGGATGAGGCCACAGAAATTGGATAAAGCAAAAGGGGTCAGGGGAACATTAAAAAGACATACTGACTTTGACACCAATCTAAATCCAGTAACACTGTAATCAGAACCCAGGCTTCTATGAGGAGCTTATAGGAGGCTGCCCACCATTGCTGAAGCTGACACAGAACTTACAAACACAAGTCTATATGTTAAACAAGCAATTTTATAGCATGGCATTGAATTCAAGAAATTAGAAAAGTATACTTGTCTAAAGCATTCCCTTGTTTAACCTTGCAACCTCATTGAAACTGTGTAGTACCACAAAAAAATAAAGATATATAACTGTTTTTTAACCTGCCATGGTTTGACTTGAATCATTGGTACAGTTATTACATTCTGTCTGGTTTCAGGTAGAATCAAAACACCTGGAAACTCCCTGGGTTGGGAATTAGCATTTAAAGTTCTATAGAAAATATCATATTTCAGTGCTGGGGACATGGCTCAGTAGGTAATGGTTTGAGCCTGCACTTCCTTTACTGGGAATTCAGAGACAGGAGGATTCTAAGGGCTTGCCTTACACAGTCTCGCACAATTAACAAGCTGCAAGGTTCAATGAGTTTGATCAACTTGATTGAACATACAAGCCCCCCCCCCTTGCTGGATGGTGGGACCCATGAGCTGTGTGGGTTTGGGCACAACTGCTCGCAAATTGGTTTTACATGAAGGATGCTTGTACTCACAAATTATCACTTATTGTTAAAAAACTGAAAACAAAACAAAGCAAAACAAAACAAAACAAAACAAAAAAAACAGAAAGATGCAGAAAAGTTACGGCAGAATGCATGATCTGGGATGAGTAGGGGCGGGGTGGGGGGAAGGGAAGGGGATATATGCCTGAACTGAATTGGAAAATGATGTATGAAATACACAAAGCATCAATTAAAAAAAAGAAAGGTCCACTTTCAAAATATGGTATTGAGCACTACAAGAAGAAACTCATAAGCCTAGTGTGCACAGCCTCCACCCACCTGCACACATACAAGATAATCTGCTTCAGGTACAAGATAATCTGCTTCAGGTGTCTAACATATATAATTAAATTTCATTTTATAATTATAGATAATAAATGAGTCATACATTATTCCAATTTTCACATTTTATACATTGTATTCACAACATACACGTTACATATACACAATATGTTTATGATATATATTACAGTGAGCATATATTCATGTTACTGGCTAAAATATCAGTATCAGCTTGGTTATAATCACTTATACTAAAAGTCCAGCATACATATCTTTGGGAAGAAGCAAAGGTTATGAATTTAACATATATTCAAAATAGAAAATAGCATGCAGACATCATTAACACATGTGCCTATGTATTTTATAAAAGCAAGATGCTATTAATTGATGTTTTTAATGACTCAGCAGTATCATGAAGTCCCCTAAAATGTTTATATCATATAATTTTAATCCACTCTTAAATTTGAGAAATAACTTTTTAATATAGCCTTTGTTTTCTTCTTATTGCTCCTTTTTCTTTTTTAAAAATAACATTCTTTATCATTTACATATGAGGAATTAAACATGAATGTCTATTTCTTCTATTGTCATTTTCTTGAACCTGGGCAAGCTCTTTAACTCAGTTGTGATGGGAATGGAGTGAGGGGTAACGTTGTATAATCCAGTGTGATTCTTAAGGATCCTGAGATTCTGCATTGTTACTCTCCAAACACTTTCTCTTGGAAACCAGTTTCTCATCATCATATAATCTACTTTTTCAAAATTACAGAATTCCTGCAACACCTCTCTTTTGGATAAGATAAAAATCTTTATTGTAATGAGGAGATAGCTCTCATCATTTTTTAAAAGAATATATCTGTCATTCTAGAGACAGATTTTTTTTTAATTTTTTATAAATTTATTTTTGTATGTGTATGAGTGTACCGTCTGCATGTAGTTCTGTGCACCCATGTCGTGCAATGCCAAGGAGGTCAGAAGAGGGTCTCGGATTCCTCTGGAACAGGAGTTCTCCTGGAATTGGAGTTACAGATGGTTCTTAGCCACCATGTGGATGCTGGAATCGAATGTGAGTCCTCTGCAAGAGCAGTCAGTGCTCTTAACCACTAGGTTATCTCTCCAGCCCTGAGACAGATTTTTAAAATTTGTATTGAATTTTTGTTATTTTCATACAATATATTTAGAAAGTCTTAGATCCACTCCACTACCCATATCTATATTTTCTCATTGTCTCCTGACCAATTTATGTTTCTAAATATGCTTCAGTGTGGATTCATCCACTGGGCACACCCCTGTAAGACATTGTATTAGTCACTTTGCTATTGCTGTGATAAAACCACCATGACCAAGGCAACTTATAAAAGGAAGAGTTTATTTGAGCTTAAGATTGACAGTTCCAGGGAATTAGTGGTGGGGAGGCATGGTGGCAGGATCTGAAAGCCAAGGTTCATATGTTCCAGTGCACAGGAAGGAGAGAGAGAGAGAGAGAGAGAGAGAGAGAGAGAGAGAGAGAGAGAGAGAGA